>JALIZH010016954.1:0-37681 GCA_030522465.1 Rhipicephalus appendiculatus
ACTGCTTCTCTTATGTAATTAATTGTGATTTTTTTTATAATTTTGCCCAGGTTCACTTCCCACCAAAGAATATTTCGTTTTCACAAAATGTAACAATTTATTTTCTTATCTATTGATTAGCGTAGCTGCATAAAATGTCAAGAAAACATAACAATAGTCAATAACTACAGTTGAACTTGAGCACCTTCTCTGTAAAGCTCTTTTTGTGTGAAGGCAATCATCCAAAAAGCGTACCCGACTTCACTGCCACCACTGCGAATAACATCTGTTTATGTGGGGAATAGTATCGCTTCACATCGGGCGAAGGAACCTAGCACCACGCCACAGTGAAAGCTGATCAAAGAAAACATTGCTATGTTAAAATAGTTCAATATGAACAGATACGAACAAAAAGAAAATAGGAGAGAGGCTGGACGATTTCGGCATGAATTTGTTGGTAAGATTGCCCATTAGCAGCGATTAGAATTTTCCAGTAGGAAACACCGCTCCATCACTGCGTGCTTTGCGCCTCCCCAGTTTTCTCTCCTGCGCAACGCTGCGATGAGCGCCAGCGTCAACGCCGCCGCCAGTGTAAGCGTTAGCGCCCGCTGCTTCGCATCTACACATGGTTCCCTTTAGCGGGAGATGGTGTAATTTTTTTAACTTCCACCATATGGTAACTGCAATGACGTCCTTGTTATACTGAGCGTCCTCGTGCTGGTTTTCTTCGTGTGTTTTATTTATTAATAAAACTGTAGCTTAACCTTTATTTTAATGCAGGCTGCTCGGTTGCCAACAGGCCCAGTGGAATGATTCTCGCTTGTTGTTTCTGAACTGTATTTTTTTCGCCCAACATAGTAATTTGTTTTTCGTCGCTACATAACACAAGAAAAAATAGTGATACTCGCGGCGTCAATCTGAGCTTTAGTCGTCGAGAAGGTTAGTGTTTCCAACAGATCGATGATTAGAAGAGAACAAAAACAATACTACCACCATCAACGCTCCCCCCCCCCCCCCCTTTACTTCCCGCATCTGTACTAATAAAAGAAAAAATAAGCAATCGCACCTGGCTGTTCATGCTGCAATGGGCATTTTCTGTTTTAAAGGTATCGCCATTTTTCTACATTTCTATATGATTATTATTCTTTCTATATGTAATTCTCCTAGCCATGAAATCGGTGTGCAACTAAGTGGCGATTCATGTTCCGGGTACGTGACGTAATTTAGGACTATAGCGTTACAACCACGAAAAGCATCTGCGTTCCTGGTAAGACGAAACGACCGTTTCAAAGCTTCCACATAAGATTTTCTATATGTCTACGTACTAAAACGATGCAAAAACGCATTTGCTGCAAGTTTTGCGCAGGCAGCTGTTATGAAAGAGCCTAACTTTTCTTGAGCCCCACAGAAGTCTTCCGAAATCGCTATTTCGCAAAACCAGCCCTTCTTTCACTTCATCAATAAAAGCCTCGACCATACAGAATGTTATGACCTAAATTACAATGCGTGAATGGTTATGCGTGGCGTTAACGGTAGAAGTGTGGCAGGAATGTCTATATAACTGCTCTTGCAAGGATATGTCAACGTTACAAGAACAAATACCAAGCACTTCGTCACACTTTCTAACGTTAGGCCGTGCTAGGCAATACTCTATGTCAGATAGCCAAGGTTATCCAGTGTCATCAATCACTTGGCCAACTTAAGTAGTGCTGATCAAAATTATCTTGCATTGGCCGCCGACACTATATCATAGTAACCCAGAAGTTAGCCACCACTAGTAACAATACCGTGCATTAGACGACGTTAACCAACACTATAGCCACGAATTAGTCGGCGGGGGCCGGTTCTGGACGAAGCTGTTTACAGTTAGATGGCGCGACAATTAGTCGCGCGATCTAATTGTCTAAGACAATTAGTCGACTTTTCTCAGTCTTGGCCTGCAGTAGCCAGCGTCACCAAACATCAGCCACCAAAAGCCCACGAGAACTAGAGTCAGTTTTCCAGCCATGAAGGCCACACTTGCATGTGGGCGATATGGCAAAACACCCGTGTGCTTAGATATAGATGCATCTTAGAGGACCCCTTCAGGCGAATATTTACCCGGAGTTGCCAACTACGGCGTCCTTCATAATCTTGTGGTGGTATAACGGCATGTTATATTCCATAATTTAATATTTTTAATTTTTTGCGAATTGCCCGTTATACCGCTTGTTAATCTTGCCGACTGCTTTTCTATACGAACGCAGAACTGAAATCGGCTCCTGAATGCATAACAAGGAAAAGACACCAGTATTTATTAACGCAAAATACAAATATGCCAGGCAATACTACGCAAGATGTCGAAATATTTGCGCATGCATATAACGCGAATTTAGATACATTTCAATTATCAATCGTTTATAGGCAGTGCACTTGCTGGAGGCGATTGTCCTCGACGAATTTAAGGCTTATGAAATCAACTAGCTGCATTTCAGATGTTCGCCAGTGACGGCTCCGACTTCGTTGATTTGGCTTCCGAGCCGAATCTCCCTTTGCAATCAGTTCCTCATACCTTCGAGTCAAATTAGAGGTGCTGTTGCAATCTATTTCATTCGGAGGTAATTTCACTTTCGCGATACTAATTGAGGCTGGAAAATGGTTACATGTGTGAAGAAATCACGCTTGTATAAGCTCCAGAGCCGTCCTTTGTTAGTTTTGTGAACCACTGCCGAGTCAAAGGAAACATCACGAAAGTGAAAGTATCTCTTAAAAAGGTGGTCGCAGAAGATCACCCCTTGAAAGACGATGTGAGGCGGCACCATTGCCGCAGCGAGATGGGGTCTCTGGCGGGCTTTGACCCCACATCCCTTCAGGTTTTTATTGTTTGTACGTATAGATATCAGGCAGAAAGACAAACACACGATTCAATCATACAAGAAAGGAAAATCCTCGTCCCCTCCTCATCGGAATACATTTCTGACTGTGCCCTTGGGTGGCAAATGGCCTAATAATTGCGTGGCCCATTGTACCGTACCTCTCAAAGCGGATGTTTTTTGCCGTGTGAAGGGGTGGCTACAGCTTATTAAGGTCGTCCCTTAGGTATACTAGTAGCGAGGATTAGGGGACACCTCTTTCATGCCATCTTGCAGGGCAGTCTATGAGTGATCTGACGACAAACACCTTCTAGATTTGCGCAGCACACGCACAGAGGTGGAGCTGCTCTGCTGATCGAGCTCAATTTCAAGAAAAAAAGTCCATGAGCCAAATTGGGGTAAGCAAAGCTTGGCCTATGCGGGCCCGACGTACTCCCTTCTTTCTTTCTTTCTGTCTTTCTTTCTCTCTTTCTCTCCTTCTTTCTATCTTGATTTCTCTCTTCCTCTCTCTTTCTTTCCTTCTTTCTCTCTTACTTTCTTTCTTCTCTCTTTCTTTATTTCTTTCTTTCTCTGTTTCTTTCTTTCTATCGTTCTTTCTTTCTTTCTCTCTTTCTTTCTTTCTCTCTTTCTTTCTTTATTTCTCTCTTCCTCTCTTTCTTTATTTCCGTCTTTCTTTCTATCTTTCTCTCTTTTTTTCTCTCTCTCTTTCCTTCTTTCTTTCCTTCTTTTTTTCTTTCCTTCTGTCTTTCTCTTTCTTTCTTTCTCTCTTTATTTCCCTCTTTCTATCTTTCTCTCTTTCTTCCTTTCTTTCTTCTTTCCTTCTTTCTTTCTCTCCTTCTTTCTTTCTTTCCTTCTTTCTTTTTCTCTTTCTCTCTTTGCCACTTTCTTTCTTTCTCTCTTTCTTTCTTTCTCTCTTTCTTCCTTTCTCTCTTTCTTTCTTTATTTCTCTCTTTTTTTCCCTTTCTTTCCTTCTTTCATTCTTCCTTTCTTATTCCTTCGGCCTAACTGTTTCCTTCCTCCATCCCATGAATGGCACCTTCGTCCACGTGCTTAGCAGTGAAACATTTTAGTTGCTACAGGCAACAACGATGGTCATACGTTCAGATTCAGGCAACAGTGAAATGTGCCAACGTGAAATGATAAGTCGTCTCGAAATAAAAAAATGCCCCTACCTCCCCGAAGGGAATCGTGAGGAAATGCGAATGCATTTCGTGCGCGCTTCACTCCATTTATATATGGTGGTTGTGGTTCGAAGAAGGAAAAGGCGCCTAATTTCTGCAGCCCGGTCGGGAGCACGGCGCAGCGCCTTTTTTTTTTTTTTAATGCGAATGCATTTCATAGTCGGGCTATGTCAGGCATCCGGCGTTGTCCAGCGTTGTCCGCGGAGGAGGAGGAGGAGGATAGGTTGAGGAGATAAGCGCCGGCAGGTGTTAGATGTGAAGCATCTTATGGCGAAGCTTAACCGGTGGTGGTGGTGTGGGGCGTGACCACCCTTACTGCGCATGCGCAAACCCTTTTAAAAAATAAAAAACCTCCTCTCTCTCCTCTATGCATCCCTCCCCGCGGCAACCACACCCTCACTGCGCATGCGCCACCCCTCCTCTCTCCCCTGCTATGCTCCCCCCCTCTCCTCTAGGCATCCCTGCCCGCGGCGTCCACACTCCCATTGCGCATGCGCGTCCCACCTCTCTCTCCTCTCCTACGCTCCCCCCCCTCTCTTCTCTAGGCATCTCTGCCCACAGCGTCCACACTCCCACTGCGCATGCGCGCCCCCTTCTCTCTCCTGTCCTACGCTCCCCCCCCTCTCTCGCCTCGCGACGCCGACACAGGCAGCGTCTGCTAGCGAGTTTCTTGGTTGAAAAAACCGACTGCTCGCGCTGCACAACCGTTCACTGGCCACCCCGTATATATGGCAATGGATCTTGACCACCAAGGTGGTGCTGGTGGGAGATTTCTCCTGTGCGTTGTTGAACAATAAAAATTCGCAGCGTGCGCATTAACTAAAAGCGGACTGCGAGTCTCTGTGTCCAGTCGGAGTCTTCTGTCTCTCATTGCACATTAGCAGCGATTGGCATGTTCCAGTACGAAACACCGCTCCATCGCTGCGTGCTTTACGCATCCCCAGTTTTCTCTCCTGCGCAACGCTGCGATGAGCGCCAGCGTCAACGCCACCGCCGGTGTAAGCGTTAGTGCCCGCTGCTTCACATCTACACATGGTTCCCTTTAGCGGAAGATGGTGTAATTTTTTATCTCTCCGCTCTCATCCTTCTCCCATAGCAACAGCTGCGGGCGCGCGCGCTTATCCTCGCCCCTAGCAACCGGAGCAGGTGGTGCGGGCGGAGTAGTGGAGAGGAGGAGCGCGTTCTGGTGTGTGAGGGCGCTCGCATCGCGGAAGCTCGGCGGAGCTCCCGCGTGTGTGGAGAGTGTAGCAGAGGGTAGGTGCAGTGCTTCGCCGCTCCTTCTCTCGCCGTTCGCTCTCTCTCCTCCCTGCGCCCCACACTCCCGTCCGCTCGCTCGCACGTACATATAAATGGAGTGAAGGGCGCGCGAAATGCGTTCGCATTTCCTCACGATTCCCTTCGGGGAGGTGGGGGGCATTTTTTTTGCTTTTTTGTGTTTTTTTTATTTTAAAAATTTTTTTTCATATATAGCTCCGCCGAGCTCCCGCGATGCGAGCGCCCTCACGCGTCAGAGCGCGCTCCTCCTCTCCACTCAGAGCGGAGAGAAAACACCTGCCGCGGACAACGCCAACGCCGCACAACGCCGGATGCCTGACATAGCCCCACTATGAAATGCATTCGCATTTAAAAATTGGGGGGACCCTTAATCTTCGCCTTTAAGAGTTGGACGCGACAGCGAAATCTTGTCCCGAGTACCTACTTCAACCACTCAGTGCATACTTGCTATGCACCCACTACGTGGTGTTAAGGGAATACGCGCAGTAAGGTGTGTGCCATTTGTAATGGGTCGTCGGCTGTAAATTACGAAATCGTTATGATAGTCACATATTCTGACGCCCGATGGCAATGTACGCTTGTACCACCCAATTTTCCTGGGATAATTCATGTTATATTACGACGCCTACATAAAGGACGCTTGCGTTGGCGAAGCACGAGAGTGATTTTCACTTCATTTCCAAGCAGAGGAAGTTATTTTCACTGTATTTTCAAGCGGATGCGTGGCTGTGCGGTAGAACGCCTGCTTGCCACGCAGACGGCCCGGGTGCGGTCCTCACTCGGACCCGGAAATTTTTATTGTTTATTTTATTTGCGTCTTTCTCGATTTTTCGGTCACGGACAAGACGATGATTTTTCGCTCACAACCAACGACGCCGATGCCGACGCCGGAATTTCTGCGAAACGAGCTCTTTAACGCTGTCGCGTTAAAAAACCGCCACGCCCGCGCGGACCGCGCAGCACAGTCACAGCGAAAGCTGGCAGAGCGGTCTTTCTAGAGCCTTTTTTAAACACTCTTCCGGCAACTACTAAAGTAACTTGTGTGGTACCCACTACGCCATAAATCATCATAATTTTTTCGTAGTGGGGAAGCGTCCACTATCCCATTGTTCGTCATTCTTTGGAAAAGCGTGGTACCCGCTACACACTTGTAACGCGTCTTGTGCACTTTGTTGATGCTGTGGCTGACGACGACGAAGAATTATGCCATTTTGTAATGGCTGGGAGCATTGCACGACCCACTCACGCAATTCGCATTGTGTGACGCCTGGTTGTTACTTAACTGTTCTCAAACACTTTACAACACATGTTAACGCGATTCCTTACCCGAGATGAAGCCTGCATAGGGTCTGTTTACAACGCAGTTTCAAGCACCGGCGTAGCTCAGTGGTAGAGTGCTTGGCGGCCACGCACAGGGCCCGGATTCGATTCCGATTCTGTCATAGGCATTTTTTATTTATTTAGTTTTTTTTCTTATTTCGCGCGAGAGTGGTTACGGACAGCGGTGGCGGCGGCGGCGGCGGCGGACAACTACGGTGCAAAAACGGCCCTTGTTGTGATCTCATAACAGCTTTGCTGTAAAAAAAAGTTGCCATATCACAAACATGCCATCCCCGACATCGACGAGTCATTAGAAAACGGCTCATACAACTACGCATGTGACCGGCGTACCTGCCAGGGTCGCATATTTCTTCATGCGAAAGTGCCAGGGCATAGCGTAGTTTTGGGGAGGGGAAAAAGAAGTGAAAGATGTTACCTTGAGAAATGAGTGCGGACAACACGAAGTTCTACTTGCATAGAGCAGGTTTAGTATCTTCTCCTATGTGTGTCTTCTGTAATGAGGAGGAAACTATTGGTCATTTCTTTGTATCCTGCCTCCGGTACACGGCATTGCGGAAAAGAATAGTAGTACCACCTCTTCGCAAACTGCACACTAAATTTTTTTACACCCTTAAGGGTGTAAACCGGCTTGCCGCCAGACGGACACTCTAAGGGTGTTTTTGCCTACACCCTTCTGAGAGGGTGTTATCTCAACACCCTAGAAGAAGGGTGTCCAGCAAAATAAAATTAGGGTGTAAGTGTGTTCGTGCATTTTAGCACCCTTCTTCGTGGGTGTTGGAAGGGTGTGCACACTCTGCTATATCGACTCTAAAGAGCCTCGAATGGGCACGCACGAGACATGAGATTAGGTACTGCAAAGGGTAGTAACAGAAAAGGCACTCCGTTTCGTCCGATTCAGAAAGAAGGCTTTTAGAAACGTCAACGCATGTCAGTGAGCTTGCTCATATTTATATATAGAATTCAGACTGCCTTTTCATGTCATACAATTAAATATAAATATTTGGAGTCTGACATAGAGTAAGCATCTCATGTATATCCACTGGAGGCTCTGTGACTCGAGACAGAAGAGGGTTCTTGGTCTGTATGCATGTGCATGTGAGTGTACACACACACACACACACACACACACACACACACACACACACACACACACACACACACACACACACACACACACACACACACACACACACACACACACACAATGTTCAATTGAAGACATGATACTCATAGCAGTGTGCGCGCCTCACGCAGGATGCAGACATATACACGTTTCAGCAACTTGATTTGCAGTTAAAGCTGGCATGGCGAAACCATGCGAGTTCAGCGTTATCTAGCTCATTTCAAACATTCTGCTTATACATAAATAACAGTGCTGCTCTTAAACACATCGTTTTCACTTTTAGAGAAAGCTGTTCTTCACACCTTCTGCAATTAAATATCTATTTCCATAGGATAAATGCGAAGAACATGTACACAACACAGTTTTGCATTTTCCGACTACACCGACACCGACAAGCGCAATACCTGTCAGTCGGTCAGTTCAGTCAGTCAGTCAGTCAGTCAGTTCAGTCCAGTCAATCAAATAGAGGCGGCTAAGTGTGTAGCAGTCGTCGATGTCGCTACCGCTACCATGTGTATATCTCCTAACCTGAGTAGTATGCCTTTATTCCCAGGCCACCAGTACCTGGGTCCAGGGGAATCCACTGCGCAACGAATATCCGGTGGACGAGGACGACGGCATAGCCAAGTCGCACGACGAAGCCTACGAGCGGGCCAAAAGTCACGTGGACGTCTTTGCGGGCTGGCCAGGCATCTGCGGCTCTCTTCTTGAATGACTTTAGACGCACGGGTAACTGGCACTCTCCATTAGGTGCAGTTGGTCTGGGTACGAAGAATATTGTGGAACAATACGTTTTGGGCCGCAGTCTCTATGGAATGCCAGGAGATAGACGGAAACGTGCACATAACGGGGAATCAGATACAGCAGACGCAAAGCGATACCTGCCTGACTCAAGCACCGGCGACAACGAAAGTACGCAAATGTCGCAGCAGATGCCCTCAGACGCCCCCCATCCGTCAAGGCGGAGCAGGAATTGGAGGTAACGGTGAAAATTCCTCAGAGCTCGTTCAGCAGATTTTGCGCGTACCTCGCGACCACGGAGTGGTCACAGTCTTCCGTGACAGCAAAATACTCACCACATGGGCCTACGCAATGGTGAAGACCGATTTAGTTTATGACACCGAGAAAACATTTCCAGGAATTCTGACTAGCCTGTCACGCTTGCCAGTGGACCAGCCGTATCTTTACATTCCTCACGGCACCTACCTTAACCTACCATCTCACACAAGAGCTGTGACTTGCTCTGTCAAGGTAACCCCTCATGGGTTACGCACGCCTTGGAAGACCGGCTCTTCAGTTGTCCAACCTGTCAACTCTGACATGCTAGTTTATGGCCTTAGTTCCGTCGGACTGAACCACTCCATGGACACCGGCATGTGCCGCGTTAAGAAAGGCGAGACAAACAACCCGATGAAGCCGCAGTCTTACACACCATTTCAGGAGAAGGACCATTCCGATCTGGCTAAGAGCTATTGGGGTCTTAAAATCACACCGGGAAACCAGGGTCAAGATGGCGACGACGAAAATAGCATACCTGCGTGCATGGGTGTGCCGCGACACAACTTTGCCCACGACTTTATTCACATTGAAAAGGCTAGTCCCCGCTTGGCCAAGTTCGTAAACCAGTTTCCTTTCAAAGGTCACGTGGGCACACCTATAATTAACTATGAGTACCAGTTTGGCACTGATGCGTGGCTAAAGATGGGTCCTACTTGTAACGCGGGTAACGAGTTGCTAACCCGTACACAGCTTGGCCTGCCTACTGACGTTGCACCCTACACCACCAGCAACATGTCCAACCACGAATCGTACGAGCAAAAGCCAGATCCAAACGTCACCATGCGACTTCGACGCGACGATATGCATACGCGCCACGTGAGATATTTGGACCGCATGGAAAATACTTACTTCACCCGAGGTCTAAAACCAATGACGCAGTCCACTATTCAACCGAGTTTGAGTTTTGGGGTGTTGGCGGTCAGCAAGTCGAACAAGGACGACCCCTAACTTTTCAAGATATTGCCGCCTTTTTCAAATTGACACAGGATTGGTGGTTCATTCTGACGTAGACACCATAGTTGCCGACAGCGTTACTCTGCCATCGAACGTGGGGCCGTACTTGCGTCACTCCAACGAGGATATCAAAGCAAGTTACAACAGCCTCACACGTCACGGACGTCCAGTCAACCTTGCTCGCACGGAGTCCGAGGTTACCGAACACAAGGCAGAGCAGCAAAAAAAAATTGCACAAGAGCAAATGAATGCATCGAGAGAACCTGTTGCAAGAAGCCTACGCTCAGTGCCATTTTTTCCGCAATAAAACAAAATTAAAAAAAAACATTTTGTTCCATTTTCTTATTTACCTAATAATAATGTGCCGTTGTCGTTGTCGTCGAAGTCTAAGAAGGGATATGTTTAAATATATATATATATACTTTTTTCTGAGTGGTGCTACAACGACAACGACATACAAAAAAACATGCCGTTGTCGTTGTCGTCCAAGACTAAGAAGGGATATGTTTAAAAAAATATATATATATATATATACTTTTTCTGAGTGGTGCTACAACGACAACGACATACAAAAAAAAACATGCCGTTGTCGTTGTCGTCGAAGACTAAGAAGGGATATGTTTAAATATATATATATATACATACTTTTTCTGAGTGGTGCTACAACGAGAACGACATACGAGGAAAATACGTATTAAAAAAGAAGCGCGTTTCTCATCAATAGCAAGAAACAACGTCATTAAAATTCTACTGAGCGGACGCTAACTAGTTGTTTCGCAAGCGTAACCAGTTACTGCTGGGTTTTTTACACTAATTATAACAGGCTTCCAAGGCCGCCACAAGGGGTATATAAAGTAGTCTCCAGCAGCTAGGAACTCACAGTCTTCAACAGGCTCTCCGCTCAGGAGGACCTCAAGTGGACACTCAAGACGCCATCGGTAAGACTCTGCATTTGGTTAATTATTCTAGACACTGAATTGTTGTTTTTTCTTGCTCTTTAATAGAGACCATGGCAGAATCACGTAAACGTCAGCATGACGATCAAGATACAGAAGACGAGGTATCCCTATATTACTATTTGGAGTTATTTTTTGGTGACGCCATCTATATTCCCAGGGACAAACTACAGAGTTTATTGGTTCGAGCCACGAGAACGGTGCCTATGACAGTAATGAAACCATGGCGACACTTACGGAACCTGATCGAGGCGTGGGAGAAGTATCAAATCGAAACGTGTCCGAACCAGGAACAGGGACTGGAGGAGATGGAAAAAGTTTACAACCCCCCTCCACGCTGGGCACTGCAGTTACAGTCAGTTTCAAAACGAAGAAAGCTTGTGCACGATGTGTTTCCCGCTAGAGACAACCGAGAAGCTCAGAGAATTTGTAATGACATTGTCAGAGGATTTGAGCAAGGCCCCACCCAGTACGGAATCGCTGCCGTCGCACTCCACACACGAGGTACTACACTCCCACACGTCCACATCTTACACGACTGCAGCTGGAGCAACGGCACATGCCGATGTGTTATCTTCGCCGGCTTCGTCCGACGACGAAATCGCTCGTCAATTTGGTCTACAAACGCCAGTGCATGGGACCTCTACCATCTCATCCAGTATTTCCATAGTGAGCCCCGATTATTGGAATACATTAAAGTGGGAGGAAATGATTGGGGTCGCGACGTTAGAGATGAAGTTTTGGGACAACTCGAAGGTTCAGGACACGAGCCCGGCAGAGTTTTGGAAATACTGCACCCGAAACTTCCGCATTCAGTTGCATGTGACGACGCCCATGGAGGTCAGGCGAGCGGTGGAAACACTGACGAAGTATGCGCAAGAAAGGGTGCAAAGTGCCGAAAACGTTCAAACGGAGCGTCGGAAGAATCCGTTTACGAGTGGCTGCGCGAAAACCCCGTATCGCCGTTGACCAACATTGTGCGCACCCCCCAAGTGGCTGGCAGACCCGGTGTTTCGGTTTATTTGCCTGGACGACAAGCGCCTGCAACGAGCCATCCAGGTATTTAACGATGCAATATGTTCGTACTAAACCCTGGACATCATTGAAATGTACAAGAACACGCAGCCACTCTTTGATGCCCCAAACGGTGACCTCGCTACCTTTTACATGGATGTGCCCGCGTCATTTGATGCCATGATGGAACTGCTAAACTTTCAGTTTCATGGCTTCCACGAGGAACTGTCGGCCTTTGTAAACAACTTGTATAGCCTGGCAGAGAAGGTGGTCCCCAAGAAAAACTACATGGAGATTGCGTCCCCTCCGAGTGCATGAAAAAACTTTTTTTTATCCTATTCTTTCCTTTTACATTAACCGCGGTACCATTCGTAACTTTAACCGCTACACTAGCTTTACACTACAGGGCACCGTGGGCCGTCGCATCCTGGTATGGAACGAGCCAAACTGTGAGTCGTCTGCTTTTGATACTGTCAAACAAATTTTTGATGGAGACGTAGACTCGGTGGCGGTCAAGTATTCTGCAGACCAGACCATTTCCAGGACGCCCGTCATTGTGCTCTCAAACAACGAGGTGTTTCCAGATGACGAGGCCTTCAACCACCGCATGTGGCGCTACAAGTGGCGAGTGTGTCCTCCACTGAAGAAATACGGCAACAAAATCTACCCGATGGCCCTGGCGCTCCTATTTGATATTTCGTATACTCGAAGAAACATACGTCGGCACGCGCCAAATTGATCAATAAACAGCTTTTGAACCTAACATCCTGAGTACTTAGTCAATGCTTTGCATTTTCCGACTACACCGACAAGCGCAATATCTGTCAGTCAGTCAGTCAGTCAGTCAGTCATACTGACATACATTTATTATGAAATTTTACACGTTCTCTACCATGTAAAAGAAATCGCAATAGCACACTGCAAGTTGGCTTGCCAATACGAATTAGAAGGTTAAACTGGCACATTGTATAAATTAACAAAAGAATACATGGCGCAGTTAATACTAGAACAAACCTGATTCACATTGTAGTCCCAAGGCGGTGGTAAGCTAAGAACAGGAGGCTTTGACTTAATGACAACAGACCTCGGCGTTGTCTCCTCAAGGTCCAGAAAAAATCGCTCAAGCACTAAAGGCGTGTTGAAAGCTTTCCGGTCTCACTGCCGAATAAACAGCCAGTATGCACACATTATCTCCGCAAGTCCATCCTCTGCAGTCATAACCTTGAAGCATTTCGAATGACCGACCATAAGCCACAAGAAATCTGAATCCCTCGGGACATCCCACTGAACGCCACACATGGTGTTGCTGGTATGTCATCCTGTATCGAAAAAGTGAGAACAATATTTTGTGCATAAGAATTTGCTATGCGGCTTTGCTCAAATCTTGTACAGTGCAAAAAGTTGCTCTTGTGAACATGACAAGACAAAACTTGTCTTAAACATAGCAGATACGCTAATTAGCCACACAGTTCTGAGGCAGTAAAAGGTCAATTCTAATGTGGGCACCATAACCCTCTTTTCAGTGGGAGATTGAAACTATATAGTGTATCCCACAAAATCAGGGGAGCAGCGTCTAGAGTTCTCTAGCAGTCACGTTGCCAAGTAATGAAATGTTAAATTATGCAAGTATGTTCTGCATTTTCCTGAGTGCCAAAGGAGTCGTATCACTGAATGTGGCCAATCGCCACTTTTGAGACTACGCGCTCATTTTTATGTATCCATTCCTCTCCGTTGTCATTGCCTCGTTAAGAGGCTTGAAAATGCGTGAGAGGTTATTGAAAACAATTGCTATAATTATATTTACTTCTTTATTTTGCATCAGCTAACATAAATGAACTTGGTGACACAAAAACAGAAAAGAAAACAAGAATTCCTTCCCATTAAGATAAAGAATAGAGCATGCTGGCGCTTCATCACAAAGAAATGAACGACAGGAGGAAGTGAAGATGTGAATGATGCATGTTCCTGCAGTATGCGTACGGTATTTTGTTGTCGTTTTGTCAGATTTTTGTTTTGCAATTTAGTTTTATTTGCTGTGCAATTCAGTCACCATGCAACTGTATTGCTCATCACACTGCTATTCTCTGCTTGTGTTTTTCAACTGATACTCTAAGAATTTCGAAATCCTGATATGGAATGAATAACGTTCAGGAGCACTCAAGATTTTAAGTATGCCTTTTCTTTTACATATAAGTACAACGAAGCACGTTGAACTATGATTAAATGGGGCAGTAAAATAGCGAGTGCCCTTAAAGTAAAACCAATTACCTTAACAAGAAAGGAACTACCCTACAAAATATTACATTGAAATGTACAATGAATGTGCTTGTCGCATCACACCACCGGAAGTAAGAACAAATAATATAAAACACAGAACATTTGTGTTAAATGTACGAAACAACACTTAAAATGAAGTCAACTGTGTTAGTATACAGCTGACATGACAGAGCAGAACAATTACATGACAAAAAATTGGCCGCGTATCTGCGTGCTTCGCTGCAAATGTCGTCGAAAGACGATAGTCTTGTGCCGACTGCACTGCATGAACGGCATGAGTACCACAATTTAATAGCCGGGCTAGCCGCTGGGCTCGTTTTTCGGACGTTTTCCGGGCGCGCTTAGACGGACGCCGGCGTTTCTCCGCTGAAATTTGGTCGTCGGTCTTTTCTCTGCGTTCTCTGATCATGTCTTGTAGAGTGGGTCGTATTTCATCAAGCGGCCATATATGTTTTGCCTTGCCTGATAGAGCGCTCTTCTACGATGAATCAGCCGCATCTGGCTGGAATTGATAAAACAGAAGAGGACGCCATCTACAGCGCTACCGGGGAACATCGGCTTGTGTTGTACAATGCTGCTGCCAGGTGGCAGCACCACAGCCAGCCACAGCGTCGAAGTTAAATCACTGGGCGGAGACTTGTTTTGTACACAGCAGCGCCGCGTAATAAACACTAGGATCTTTATAATTACGTATCTATAGATTTTGTTTTAAAGGAACACTGTGAATAGTACTAAGGTATTGATGTTGTGCCTCAGGTATGCGTAATATTTGATTTTTAATTGCCCACGCTCACCCGTATGAACACATGCTTCTTGGTCATGATTGGAGGTCGTAAGGCAGGGGGTTAAAGTTTGGCCAACTAGCTCAATCGTGTGACGTGCCGACAAACAGACAAACAGACAGACAGACGGACAGACAGACAGACAGACAGACCAAAATTTCTCCGTTTAGGTATCCCAAGAAAGACTATCGTCTTTAAAACGCCCTTCACAAGCATAGACACAATAACGCTGACAGAGGATCATCTCGTATGAATTTCTTGAGTGATTTCTCACTGCGTAAAAGTAGTGGATGTCACTAAGCAAACAAAAAGCACAAAAACGACCCGAGGTCTCGCAATCGTGTATCAATAGCAATTATATTAAAAAGATTCCTGCTTACACTCATCAGATAAAAAGCAAGTATATGCTTGCAGGATCAACTGCTGTCTTGCAAAGTGACATGCAAAACAATGCTGTCACTGACAAAACACCATCTTGAAATTTTGTGCTGGTTAAGTGAGCCTATGTTGCAAGGCTATTATATACACTGCAAGGTATCATTAACAGAAAATGAATGGAAGAGCACAAAGCAATGTCATGCATTACAAAAAAAAATACTGGGTGACCCTCACAATTTACGCGTTTACATCTGTCAGAGCAATAAAAGCATCTGTGTCACACGTTATCTATTGGCATCTCTTGTTTTGGTACAATGGCATAGCTGTCGTAACTGCACCACTGGCCTCGGCTAACACTAGCTACTTGGCTGCCATGCAGTTTGTTTCCATTTTCGTTTGCTAACATGCAGTGACATTGGGTACTTAATGTTCTGTCTACTCACATTCTCTTGCACAAATAAAGCTGTGTGTGCTGTTCATTCCTTCATGTTCACAGAAACTACAGTCAATGCTGCACGTGCCAGGATGTCTGTAAAAAATTAAAATTATGGAAGATTATTTCAGCAGGAAGCAATGAATGATTTCAAGCATTCATAACAAAGTTAGTGAAACATTTCAACAGTATCTGTAACTACCTGCTTTCAAAAGAATGGCAGGAAGGGCAGGATGGAAGCTTGGCATGAGAAATTCGGAAACAGGGTGTGTGTACTGGAGCCGACGTTTGGACAAACTGGACCGACTTTTTCCAGGCTGCAAATGATTTCCTTAGCGCTTTTGTGATTATGCTTTATACCTTCTCCTCCAATCCAAACAAATTAGGAGGAGTTGGCAAATTCAAACGGGGGGTGGGGGGGGCTATGAAAGGTCGCCGTGACCAATTGGGTGAGTGAACAGAAAGGTATTCCGTGAACAAAAAGAAAAAATAGACGATCGCGGGGGAGGGGGAGGGGGTGGAAGGCACACGTTTCGCTGTATTATTGTTTTCGGTTAACAGTGGTTGTTCAGAAAATTCCAGAAGGAACATTCATCGGCTTCCTTTGTGTGTGTGCCATATAGCATGGATTCAAGAGCCCCCTTTGAAACGTTTACACACCCTGGATGGAGCGTAAGAAACTTGTGGATAAAGTATGACTCTGTATTTTCTCTCTCTTGGGGACCGCAAGTTTGACTGAAGGATGTAAGTTTTGAGGGCGCAACCTGCTTCATTAATGTACTGTGCCACTGTTTTCGGTAATTTCTTCGTCGTCACAGCATTTTAGAGTAGCACGGCACAACTTCCACAAAATCAAACATCACATTCTTCAAACTTCCGGTCCCAAAGAGATAGAAAATATAGTCATAACTTGTATTCACAAGTTTAATATACTCCAGCCAACAGGCAGAAACGTTTCAAAGGAGGCTCTTGAATGCATGCGATATGGTACGTAGACAACGGAAAGCGATGAGTGTTAAAGGGACACTAAAGCGAAACAATGACTTGGTTCAGATTGACGAACTGCACTCTGAGAACTGTAATGTCATATGTTTCCCTATCATGAGTTCATTATTAGCGGAGAAAATCAAGGTTGAAGTTTTATTTTTAAATTTGGCGCCAATATCTGCGCGCGTGACGTCATAAATTCTAAATGCATTTTTCGTATTTTTGCGACATTGGCTCGATATAATTTTCTGAAACTTCGTATGCTAGGTCTATGGCACCCACAGATGACAATGCACCTCATTTTTATCGATTAGAAGCTACGAAGGACTCAGTAGACGCCTTCAGAATCTATGACGTCACGGTGTTTGGTGCGGGAATCTCAAGGTGGCGTCTCCACCCGCATTTTCTTTTCGCGTGTTTTCTCGCTTACCAAACGTCGTGTCGCGGTTAGAGTGGTGTTTGCGGGATTGTGAATTTGTACTTAACTAATACGCGAAAAATCATTTTGCCCTTTAGTGTCCCTGTAAGGCTTCCTTCTAACAAGTTCTGTCCTGCCATTACTAACTGACAACCATATTACAGCGAAAAGTGCACCCCCCTCCCCTACTTTTTTCTTCTCGCTCTTTTCCTTTTTTGTTGACGGAATACCTGTTTCCTTTTCCCTCAACCACTTCGTCGCGGCGACCTATCATTGTCCCCTATCCCCGCGTTGGCAGTCGTCCTGGCCTCCATTTATTTGGATTGGAGAAGAGGGTATGAAGCGCATACACACAAGCGCTAAGGAAAAATCAGTTGCAGCCATGAAAAAAATAAGTCCACTTGTAGAAACATGTGCTCCAGTACACATCCCCTCTTTATTATTTTCTGATTACTTGCTTTCAAGAAGCTTGTGCAGTGTTCATTCAACAAAGCAGTGGCTCAATAGGGTAATGTGTTCAAGAAGGATCCGTTGGTGGGCTAGATGGTACATGTCTTGATATATACTGAGTATGTGCAGCGCAAGGAAACGAAGACAACAGAAGACACATGAACGACACAGACTGGCGCTGACTTTCAACTGTTTTATTGAAAAGCATGAAGTCCTCTTTTATACATGCGCACATGTTATCAACTGCTCTTGATGCATCATTGGTTGGCATACAAAAACTGCATCTCTTTGTCACTTAGATAAACACTTGCCGTACTGACACACTTGATACGAGATTCCCTAATGTTAGCTGCCTCTATTATTTCTCGTTCTGTCTTAGTTTTAAATGCCAATGCATTTCATAGTCGGGCTATGTGAGGCATCCGGCGTTGGCGTTGTGCGGCGTTGTCCGCGGAGGAGGAGGATAGGTTGAGGAGGTGTGCGCGCCGGCAGGTGTTAGATGTGAAGCATCTTATGGCGAAGCTTAATCCGGTGGTGGTAGTGTGCGGCGTGACCACCCTTACTGCGCATGCGCAAACCCTTTAAAAAAATAAAAAACCTCCTCTCTCTCCTCTAGGCATCCCTCCCCGCGGCAACCACACCCTCACTGCGCATGCGCCTCCCCTCCTCTCTCGCCTGCTACGCTCCCCCCCTCTCTCCTCTAGGCATCCCTGCCCGCGCCGTCCACACTCCCCACTGCGCATGCGCGTCCCACCTCTCTCTCCTCTCCTGCGCTCCCCCCCTCTCTTCTCTAGGCATCTCTGCCCGCAGCGTCCACACTCCCACTGCGCATGCGCGCCCCTCCCTCTCTCTCTCCTACGCTCCCCCCCTCTCCCTCTCTCGCCTCGCGACGCCGACACAGGCAGCGTCTGCTAGCGAGTTTCTTGGTTGAAAAAACCGGCTGCTCGCGCTGCACAACCGTTCACTGGCCACCCCGTATATATGGCAATGAATCTTGACCTCCAAGGTGGTGCCGGTGGGAGATTTCTCCTGTGCGTTGTTGAACAATAAAAATTCGCAGCGTGCGCCTTAACTAAAAGGGGACTGCGAATCTCTGTGTCCAGTCGGTGTCTTCTGTCTCTCATTGCACATTAGCAGCGATTGGTATGTTCCAGTAGGAAACACCGCTCCATCGCTGCTTGCTTTACGCATCCCCAGTTTTAAATGCGAATGCATTTCTTAGTCGGGCTATGCCAGGAATCCGGCGTTGGCGTTGTCCGCGGTGGCCTCGGCAGGTGTTATAGTGACTGGAGAGGAGGAGCGCGCTCTGGTGCGTGAGGGCGCTCGCATCGCGGGAGCTCGGCGGAGCTATATATGAAAAAAAAATTTAAAAATAAAAAAGAAAAAAAAAGAAGAAAAAGAACAAAAGAAAAGCAAAAAAAAAAAGAAAACAGGCGCTGCGCCGTGCTCCCGACCAGGCTGCAGAAATTTGGCGCCTTTTCCTTCTTCGAACCACAACCACCATATATAAATGGAGGGAAGCGCGCGCGAAATGCATTCGCATTTCCTCACGATTCCCTTCGGGGAGGTGGGGGGCATTTTTTTTATTTAGTTTTTTTTTCTTATTTCGCGCGAGAGTGGTTACGGACACCAGTGGCGGCGGCGGCGGCGGCGGACAACTACGGCGCAAAAAAGGGCCTTGTTGTGATCTCATAACAGCTTTGCTGTAAAAAAGGTTGCCATATCACAAACATGCCATCCCCGACATCGACGAGTCATTAGAAAACGGCTCATACAACTACGCATGTGACCGGCGTACCTGCCAGGGTCGCATATTTCTTCATGCGAAAGCGCCAGGCCATAGCGTAGTTTCGAGGAGGAAAAAAGAAGTGAAAGATGTTACCTTGAGAAATGAGTGTGGACAACACGAAGTTCTACCAGGCCCCGGAAACTCAGCGCTAGATTCGGTTTCAAGGAACATGCACGCTCATAGCGGTTGCTGGGCATCCTAAGATCTGGTTGATCGAAGTGAGGTTGATGTGGATGTTCGCATTTATTTGCTTTCGCGAGTTTTTACAAATGAAGATATTTGATTTCACTGTAAACAACTCTTATTTCGCTCGTTTGTCTTGTTTTGTTTCTTATTTTGTGAATTTTGAATCAGGTGAAGCGCGGGAAGTGGTTGACTTGAATTCGTAGCGCTTGCCTCGGGTCCTCCTTGCCACTCGCTCAGCGATATCACAAGTTGGATCGCGCTCAGTTATCTTGTTCGGTTGGCGTGCCAAGTACGGGAAAGATAAAACAGAAAGTTGTGGCGTGCAGAGAACGGAAGCCGCAGTGAGCTACGCCGAACAAGTCAGCCATGCATAAGACGAAGATGGCTAAATCGGGCGTCACATGTTTTTCGCAGCTCTGCGGTGCGTTCACCCGGGGATTTCCAGTTCCGCGATGGTTTTTCAGGTTTCTCAGTGGCAACGGGTGAGCACAAGTATTTGGGCCCATTATTTCGGCATGTATTAATTTTGCATGAGTAGATGAGTAAACCCAGCTCTCTGCAAGCCTGACTGTGCTGAGATAAGCGCAGTGTCGCTAGACTAAAGGTCAAGACGACAGCCTACCCGGTGTCGGCAAAATACGTTTAATGAAAGGCTTGAATGGGTGTTGGCTCGGCTACATAGCTTTTCAACTTTTACTTTTGGCATGTAGCTCAAATGATGTGAAGCAATTTTAGGCTCCTTCCTGTTCATGAAATTCATGTAGCCAGTTTGAAGCTTTGTGGTTCTTCACTTCTAATACGGCCACTGAAATACACGTGATGGACTGAATGCTTCTAGAAATTGTTAGAGGAAATGTCGCTGTAGCCAACGTTTTGACAAGTGAACTTTTCGTCGTCAAGGCAACGCTGCTGCCCTGACGAAGACAATTCAACTTGCCGAAACATTGTTTTCAGCGACGTTCTTTTTGAAAACTTCTCATCGCTTCAAGCGTCTCTGTTCCTCTGAACTTCTGCCTCGTTTGGTAGTCAGTTTGTGTAAGAAAAGTATGTGCGCCGTCATAACAAACGCGATTGAGTCAAACACGACGTGTCCTGCTCGTGATTGTTGATAACTTTCGCATTGGCTCGGATATTCTGGGTTCAATGTTTGCTCACTATGTCCATATTTCAGTTGTGAATTAAAGCTGATTTTATAGATTGACACTTTCACACTACGCGTATGTCTGTTTTTTTATACGAAACATCCAATAAAAAAAATTTAATTTCATTTGTGTCGATCGAGTTTTGTCTTACTGAGCAATCGGTCCACTTAAGTTTCGCCGCTTCAGAACACACGAACAAAATTTTCAAAAATGTTAACGGAATTTTACGAATGGCCGCGTCGCCCAAGCGGCCAGCGGACCTGAAAGAGGGCACGAACACATCCCGCTTCCATGCGAAGTGGGAGAGGAGAGCTTCGATGGCAACCCTCCTCCTCTCAGTTTTGCGCCCTTTCCCTCTATTTAGTGACCTCACCCGTGAGGTCATGAAAGAAAATGTTCTGGTTGTGATTTATTTCTAGTTGGATGCCCGGCAGCCGCCAGTAGTAAAAGCGGCGCTGCCGCTGCGTATCAGCATGCGAGAGCACGTCACATGGGAAGTATAGGGAGTTTCCGCCCCCCTGGTTCTACTTGCATAGAGCAGGTTTAGTATCTTCTCCTATGTGTGTCTTCTGTAATAAGGAGGAAACTATTGGTCATTTCTTTTTTATCCTGCCGCCGGTACACGGCATTGCTTAAAAGAATGGTAGTACCACCTCTTCGCAAACTGGGCCTGGAAGTATCAGAACCTGTTATTCTATCTTTTGGGGCCACGGCTCTGGGATAAGCCACAGGGATATTTTCTTCGCCATTGAGGAATTCCTCAGCGAAACCAAAAGAGTACACAGCTAAATTCTTGCTTTGAACTTTTTATTATCAATAACTATGTCAAATCATTCTTTTACTTATAGCGTGTGCGTATATTAAAATTCATAGATCATTGGATAAGTTCACCCACTAATCGGCCATTCCCCTCCAGTGGGTATGAGCCATGTCCCTTGGACAACAACAACAACAACAACAACAACGAAGCGTCAGGCCGGGGTACTGCTCTCCCAAATCGAAGACGAGTGATGGGCTTGGTAGCACTGGTAATCGAACTCAGTACCTTGGGCATTGGATGCGGACGCTCTAACCACTCGACCACCATTGCGGTACACGCGGTGTTTAACCGCTGTTCACAACGCTTCAATCTATACCACGTCTTCACCCCCTTTCCTACTTTAACCATGCTTCCATTCTTCTTTTTCATTCGTTAACAACCCCTTTTCCCCTTCTAAAGTGTAGGGCAGCAAACCTGTGTCTTCTCCTGATTAACCTCCCTGTCTTTCCATTATCTTTCTCTCTTTCTTCAGTGGGGAGGAAAAGAGACAGAACGCCGCTCGGAATTTGAAATACCTGAACATCCCCTCACAAGGGAAAAGATTATACGAAAATGCTCACGGCATGAGGCTTAAGAGTGAGGCCGTCATACCATTACAGAGAAAAGTATTCCAGGGTCCTTGCATCCTATGTATTTAGTTACTCTTCGCGATTAAGATGCCTTTAAAACAGAAATTTCTGAATTTTTCTCTTTGCTAGCAAACCATTATTTGGTGCCTAAGAACACGAACAGTTTTATTTTGTTGGTGATTGAGAGGTTAAAGCGTAAATTATTCTTTGAGGTATACGCTGAAAGTCCTCGCAAAAGACACTCATGCCACATGGACTCATAGCCTTCTAAATTCACGATAGTACACTCCGAAGACCTGGCAGGCTGGTTACTTCTTGTTAGGCTTTCGTTTGCTTAAAGCAACACAAGTGATCCCGATGAGATAGACTAGAGAGCTGCTAGAAGATTCTCGATTGGTTCCGTCATTGAATGAAGAGAGCCAAGCACGCAAGAAACTGAAAACCACCAAGAACTGGACGAAGAAATCATAGATTTTGCGAAATCGTTGACTAGTATAGGATGCGTGCCTTCATTGCTTGCCTCTTCACTCAGTACCGACTCAAGGGCTGCATAGGCCTATGTTCCAGTTGAGCTTAACAAATAAAATTGACGGAGAACGCTCTTGTCCTCCCTGACAGAGCAATTTTGGTCACTGATTCTGCTACATAAAACGTGGGTAGTTCCTAGAGATTGCAAGTCGTAGGCCTATACTCCGCTACTCAACCATGGAGTTCCGATTCCCTGAAGTGACTCGAATACTTGATGAGCACAACACCAGACAATGGATATAGCAATAAAAAATACATATATTCTGTGCATCCAGGAGCGGTAAGCGGCTCTCTGGGCTTAAAGTATTCATCGAAAGTATCCCTGCAGCCGGGTAATCGGAGTAAGGTTTCTCCCGAAAAAGCATCGGTGGATATTCACGTAGTGAGTCTTTGGACACTAGTATAGCTGCTGGTTTTTGTTTTCATTTTTTGACGTCATCCGTAGAAACTCGTCTCACTCAATGACGTCATACAGAAGGTCGGAATTCATGATGGAAACTGTGGTTAAAGATATACTGAGTTTTTTGTTTTCCTTGCTTCTTCGAAGAGCATTGAACATTTTTACGGTCAAGGACGTTTCGCGTAAAATGCTTGTGCTTTACAACATGTGTATAACTTTTATTTCCACTAAAGAGAGCTAACTCCACAAGTTGCAACACTTGTACGGATGCTGACATGTATAATGTATATAGTTAGCGAATAAATATAGAAGAGAACTGTGCTTTTACTTTCGCACTGTTCCAGAAAGTACGTATTGTGCTCGCCAGGGCTTCTACGAGCTCCCGGAAACAAAATTACAAAGGATAACTAGCATTCTTATCTCAGTAATGGTAAACGCAAGGCGTGTTCTAGGCTGTTTAGTGCCATAAAGCTTCAATTTAGTGCTGTACCATTACTCATCCTTATATTTTTGTTGCAAATACGTCATATTTGATTTTCTTACTATTTAAGAAATGTCCTTGTCATATTTATCCCGTACAAAACCTTTAGTTCTCATTTTAGTAGGCCCTCACGCGCGTGCTAGGAAGTGCTATCAGGAACATGAAAATTTATCTGACTGGTGGTGAGTTGCTGTTCTAACCGCCTCATGAGTTGTTGCCGTGACAAGAGCTCGTTAACCATCGGACAAGTCTTGCTCGTGAAAGATCAACATTAAGCACAGTGCGAATAGAAACTGTTGCTACTCTGCGATTTTTTTTATCAAGCACCATGCACAATAAGCAAAAAATAGAAGGCTGAGTTCACCGCCTGTAATGTCTATCAACAAAAAGGGGATCCTTGGCGATGTTCATAAAACCTAGCATAACTTGACGATTTTTTTAGGAACGCTTACGAAAGTTTCCTGAATAATTAATAACCGAAATGCTATAGTGATTGATGTACCTCCGATGAAAAAAACCAGGTCATCATTATAGTACGCGCATCTCACGTAAAAAAAACCGACAATAGCAAAATGAGCTCTGTAAGTGAATAACTAGTTTGCTACATGCTATATGATCACTATGCTTGATTTGTTTACACCCATATTGGAAGAGAAGAACTTTTAATGAGTATGAAAGCCTCAATTGTGACGTGTTTTTGGCTGTTGTGATCCTGTTGTCTTCGATGTACATGTTGAGCATGCATGCTGTTGAGCCAGTCCATTGTTTAAACTGCGAACGGTAGCTCGATTGACGATGCCCGGTGTTCTGTGGGGCACTGCTCATGCGCGCTGCTTGTACATTCACTTCTGAGAAACAGGGCGGCACAGTAAGAAGCTTCACGACCTTCACTACCCGAATAGCTCGACGCACTAGTGGCCTGGCGATAACTACACAATAACTACAAGTCCATACAGTCGTCGTCAGCTGTGCGACACCAGGTTTTGAATGGCGACCGAACGCGTAGTTAACCCCCAAAATATGCGTACTAGGAGACCTTACAACTACCCAATGGGTCGAACGCAGACAAACTGCTAGCCACGAAGTTCAGAAGACCTTCAAGGAACAAATCAACGCTATTCTGAGAGTGCCTACGGAAACACGTCGGCATTACGCAACACGGAGGACATCTCGTCCAACGACCAGGCTACGCATTATGACCCACATTTGTACGAAGGGGAAGTGCGACTGCTCTCCAGTGAAGTTCAGGAAAGCATTTATGGTGGTTCCAATACTTTTGGCACGTACGTGGCATACAAACAACCGAGGATAGTAGTGCACGCTCACAAGCTCAGCCATCACGACGCCAACAGCCAAGACAGGTGCTACATGAACGCCGTGCTGTACCCCTGGTCGAGACGTGACCAGAGAACACACTGTCAGTCTCCAAAGAATACTGGTGTCCCCCTGCCTCCAAGCGAACTCTGACAAGCGCTAGGGCGGAAACCACTGCTGCTACGCGTTCCGGGACACAGAGAGCAAGCAAATATCCACAAACGGCCTCACGCGCTCGCAAGCGGTCCATCGGCACACCTAAAGGGATTGAAGAGAAACGGAAAGACGAGCTCGTTACTTCTGATTCATTCTTAAATGCTAGATGTGCTACGAAGACAAGGAGAAGAAAGGGCACAACACGGGCGCTTCTCAGCACTTTTTCCTCCCGGTCATTCAAGGACACGTTTCTCAGAACCAGGGGCCTTCCTTGAGCGGGCACACACTTCTTGGCGACCTGCATCCCTTTATGCACATTTTTCTACAAGAGTTCAGTGAGTCTTTCCATGTGAGTCGTCCACTGACGAGAAAGACCCACATTCAGCCTACCCGTTCTGGTGGACACGCAAACCACCCTTATGCCAGCTCTGAAGTTTCTATCTTCACTCTAACACTCGGCACGAACCATTTTGCACATCCTGATTATGTGGCCAGGCATGTGCAAGGATGACGAAACAGACGGACACAGAGTGCTCAATGTGATTGTGTTTCTGCCTTTGGTTCGTTCTTTGAGCACCGTAAAATCGCATTTCCTGAAGTAAATATGTTACTGTTATTCATTACGAGTTAGAGCTGCGACTAGGATGATTCGACACAGGCGCGTTTCTTGTTCTAAGCTGCTACCCCAAGTTTGCACTGTTGTCTTTGGGGTCACAGGTGCGCGCTGCACTCCGATACTCTATATCCTTCTAAGCAAAAGGGCTCGATATAGCTGCTGAAAGAACGTTACACTCTTGTTTTCTTTCGCGAAGACTGGTGTGTACAGATAGCTATGCCGCAGTTTTTTGATCGTACAATGCCGCAAAGAAATATAATCCACCTGAGAGATAAGTGCAGAGAAGATTTCTTACTGAAAAAATGTGCCGTTGTAAATCCGCTCCGGGAGTACCCTTAACAAGCCTTGTTGCTTACACTCCCTCCCACGTTTCTTGAAAAAAAAAAGAACGTTTGTTTTAGAATATCATGCATGACCGAAGAGCCTTCTACATCTCATTGTGTTCGGTTCCGTCGGAAACACGAAACGGAGGCGGCCCAGCTGACGCCTACACAAGGCCTTAAGGTAATAGGATGTGTGCCTCGAAAGTCCTGACGCCGAGTGCCAGTCTTATCAAACTTTTTTTTTTTGGTTCTCTGTTTTACCTATGCCTCAAAGCAACGGGCCGACGCGTAGCCAAATCGAGAACAATCAAAAGAAAAATATTGCAGATGTAAATTGCTCCTTCGTCCCGCACCGCCTTATGTGCGTAACCCTCAGAGTAAATGCAAAATATCGACTGCTTGGGTACATATGACTGAGGCGCTAAATACATTTCGTGAAAAAAAGGAGGAACAGAAGAGAAGAAAGTAAAGCGCCGAATCAGAAGAGAAGAAAGTGTCAGCGCTTCTCATTCTTCTCTTCTGCTCCTCCCTTTTCAGGAAATGTATTTTGCACCTGAGTCATATGTACCTAAGCAATGTAAGCACCAACTGGCCCACAACGAAGTCCTTTTGCAACATATCGACTTCTTCACCCACGCACTTTGGCACACTGGGTTACTGCGGCTTTGTCTGGCGAATGATGTAACAGGAGGGTGAAGTTAACGAAAAGGTTTCTTACGAACTGAATAAAATTTTCTGACAGCCTATACATTGCCCTTGCGTAGTCGTTTTACGTCTCTCTCCGATGTAGGGAGCCTTAAGGAGCTTTGTTCCATGACAGCCTTAAGGAACAAAACTGTCCGAAGACTTGAACTGTTCGACAAAAAAGTACCTTTCATGGATGAAAACGAACTTACCTCTTATGAACACGCAACGTGCCAGGGAATTTCAGTTAACGTCACAATAGAGCCACTGGATTTTCATAATTATAAAAATGCTTACTGCCTCGTCATTCATTGATTTTTTTGACATTATTATTATTACTAATATTATTGTAAGTGGTGGCGGTATTGTAGTACAGTAAAACCTTGTTAATTTGAACGCGTCAGCATCCCCAACGGTTAATTCCAACGGGGAGCTCCTGCATTTCATCACTCCTCACATAAGTTGGCCCAGAGTGATCACAATGTGTTGCAAAACCGAACCATACGAAATTTACTAGAGATGCAAAACAACGAAACAGCAGCATTTCTCAGTAGATGAGAATTCTAACGCTGTGCTGGAGCTCTTGGCCGAGCTGCAAACGATGCTGATGGAGCCGCTATAAAAGAAATGCAGGCAAATGGAAATTACTGATTACTTTTAATTTTAGATGTGAAGCATCTTATGGCGAAGCTTAATCCGGTGGTGGTGGTGGTGGTAGTGGGCCGCATGGCCTCCCTTACTGCGCATGCGCAAACCCTTTAAAAAATAAATAAAAAACCTCCTTTCCCCCCCCCTCTCTCCTCTAGGCATCCCTCCCCGCGGCAACCACACCCTCACTGCGCATGCGCCTCCCCTCCTCTCTCCTCTCCTACACTCCCCCCCCTCTCTCCTCTAGGCATCCCTGCCCGCGGTGTCCACACTCCCACTGCGCATGCGCGTCCCCTCCTCTCCTGCGCTCCCCCCTCTCTCGCCTCGCGACGCCGACGCAGGCAGCGTCTGCTAGCGAGTTTCTTGGTTGAAAAAACCGACTGCTCGCGCTGCACAACCGTTCACTGGCCACTCCGTATATATGGCAAGGGATTTTGACCTGCAAGGTAGTGCCGGTGGGAGATTTCTCCTCTGCGTTATTGAACAATAAAAATTCGCAGCGTGTGCGTTAACTAAAAGCGGACTGCGGGTCTCTGTGTCCAGTCGGAGTCTTCTGCCCATTAGCAGCGATTGGCATGTTACAGTAGGAAACACCGCTCCATCACTGCGTGCTTTGCACCTCCCCAGTTTTCTCTCCTGCGCAGCGCTGCGATGAGCGCCAGCGTCAACGCCGCCGCCAGTGTAAGCGTTAGGGCCCGCTGCTTCACATCTACACATGGTTCTCTTTAGCGGGAGATGGTGTAATTTTTGATTGCGTTAACTCTGAGATGTAAATAAGAGACGTCATATATTTCGACATAAAGGCTCACTGCTCAGATCCATGCGTTTTGGTGCTTGTTGCTGTAGTAGCACTGACTAATTTAATTATGCTCACTGTCAGAGCTCCGTGCACTTAATTTAAGAAATCATCTGACACTTACGTGTTGTAGCGCGTAATTCGCTAAAACAAGGACACAGGTGGCTTCCTTGGGGTTCTCGTCCACGCAATGTTGCGCGCTGTCCGCTCATTCTAGCTCCCACCCGCTAATTCGAGCTCCGCTTAATTCGAACAATTTTATAGCCCCCCTTCGTGTTCGAATTAACGAGCTTTTACGGTAGTAGTAGTAGTAGTAGTAGTAGTAGTAATAGTAGTAGTAGTAGTAGTAGTAGTAGTAGTATAGTAGTAGTAGTAGTAGTAGTAGTTGACGATCAAAGAGGATAGATGGCGCTGTTATAATTGGGATCGTCGGGCCGACGCGGTACTCGGAGTTGAGCACCGCGTCGCGGAGTATGCGGTGGCTCCGGTACTCACGGCGGCACAACCCATAGCCAAGGACGCGTGGCTTTCACAACTAACAGCAGCGTTCTGTGGCGATGCATGCGGAGGCGAGGCGTTGCGTCGAGCACTGGTGTGGACTTCGGCGTCTGAGTAGGTGGCATCGTCTTCCTCTGTCGAGGAACGCGAACTGGCGTTGTCGCTGAGGCTGGTAGCGCCCGGAACACAAGTCGGCGACGCTCGTGCCCAGCTCACGATCGAACACACAGGATCATGCAAAGACGTGACACGTGTTGTCACGTCTTTGCATGATCGAGTGGGCAATGTACGGGGGGGATTCACGGTTACCCGAATGATCCCTCCGAGCTTCGCCCACTCACCATCATTCACTTCGTGGATATGCTGTGATTGTTTTTATTTCGAGGATGCTCATCATCCGCAAAGGCATTTATTAGGTGCCGCATAAAGTTCTAAATAAATGTGTAGAACATTGAAACTTGCAGTTTATTTATTCACACATAACCATCAGCGCCATCAAGAGATTACTGAGAGAGAGGGGGTGAACAAGTACATAATTGGTAATAATGGCATTATTATACACGTATCAATATCACTAAAAAAGTACACTATTTCACAGCAAGAGTAACGAGCGTTAAACACCAAATTCAATATAATTGGTGACAACAAAATGAGCTATGTTAGATATTACATAGTTCAGCTCACGAACACAAGTGAATTGAGAAAAAGTATACATTCATCTTGCACATAAGATCTATTTTGCTGAGGAGGTTGCTGTGTTAGTTGCACTTAAGCAACTGGAGCTTCTCAAATAGGCTGTCTTCTAGACAGCGTTGGTTCGGCCTCAACACAAGGAAAGTCTCTCTAGCGGGCCAGACGAGCACAAATCGCGTTATAGTTTATAAATACCACCTTCATAGCCGGATAGTCCTGCACTGTGTTGATATCACTTCTCGCGTCGCCGATTTAACGAAACACTTCCGCACTCACGTGGGGGTGTTCTGACCGCCGAGACGCCGATGTCGGTTCCCATCTTTAGAATCCTTGGCCGTCTGGCCAGTCGGCACTGCGCCAGGCGGCTGAGGATTGCCCTGACTATATACGCTGGCCATAATTACCTACGCGCAATGAAGCTCATTACGTCAAAACTGCACACTTCAAACGCAGGTTTCCTAAAAGCACGTTCGTTCGGTGTGAGAGGGTTTAAGCCATCCATGGTCGCTCCTGCCAGTTCTCTAAACAGACGTAGAAACAGGCACATCTGCTCAAAGCATCCAATCAGAGATTGCAGCAAGCCCTCGTCGCCAGGGCAGAAAGGATCCATCTACAATAAGGGTGTCAGCACCGCCGCTGCTACCAGCACCCACTTCACCAAGCCGCAACAGGTAGCGGTGAGGGAGCCTGGTACCACAAAAGACCGCTTCACGCTTGTCAATCAATTGGGAATGCACCCTGGTACGCTGGAGGGTGGGCTGAAAGCGCGACATACATAGCGATCTTGTAGTCCTGCGCGACTACGGTAACTGCTTTTGTAAGCGCCGCCATTTTGAGAAATAAACGTACGTGAAACGCGGCAAAGCCTCTATTTTAAGGCGGTGTCAGCGTGGGAGTCGCGAAGTAATGGCTTTCCACCTGAAAAAATTTAGGCGAGCTGTACCACCACCGTCTAGACTAGTTGGCTTCCCTGGCATTCAGAGACAGCGACTTTCGTCAGCAGAGGCCGACAACACTTCCTCCGCGTTTCTGCCGTCAGCAGTGTCGCCCGCTCTACCATATGAGCCATTCTGCGCTTGAGGGCAAACCATCGCCTCCCTTCCTATGTCACCGACCGGCGGCTCTCCTTTGTTTGTCATTGCTCCAAGAAAAAAAGAAAACTTTGAGTTCCCCTTTCGAGACACAGCTCAGCTTAGTTTCGACAAAAAAGAAATGTAACGAGATACCTTTGTCCTGTATAGTATCGCGATAAAATCGATACATCGTAAAAGTATTTAACTACTGAAATACAGATACTTTTTTTCTAATGTATATCAATACAAAAATACAGATACTAAAAAGTATCGTTGTACTCTTCTATCCTGATACTGCCCGGCCCCGAACTGTAGTAGTAGTAGTAGTTGTGCAGGTAGTAGCAGTAGTGGTAGCAGTTGTCCACTAAAGAATTTTAGCGCTTGTGGGAGAGTTAAGCTCAAGTTACTATGAGCAGTCGAATACCAATACAGAGATACGATCACATATTACCCCTTTCGAACAAATACCCAATATACAGGATATTGTCTTCAGCACTTCAAGCTACATTTAAACAAATTCCGTACACGTTTCTCTGTTTCGTTTGATTCATTCTGTAAGAAATTTCCATAATTACATTTAAAGATTTTTGGTGTGATTTTCTGTTATCCAATTCAGGTCTGTATGAGTGGAAAACGACAGCATAATGCTTAGGCAATATTAACCCATTCACAACGCTAAATTTTGTGAAATACTACGGGCCACTTGTGTATGCTTACAGACTATAATTCGCATGAATATGAGCGTAATCACTGTGCAATTCATTGCTGGGTTTTATGGATGTTCGCCAGTAAGGAGTAAGATAAGTATTTCGATAAAATAAAGTAAAATAAATTTCCACTCCTAACATGGCTATTTGCCGCTACGAGCTGAATTTGACGAACGACATAAAACAGCGAGTAATAGAAAACAGCAGGTAATAAAAAAAAAGAGAACTGCCTGCACGCAGTATGATTCTGGACATTATTGTTGGGAACATACTCGCAATATCATTTTCATAGAGCTTTCTGGGTGTACACTGTCGATGCGTGCAGTCGACGTAACCGGCACACGCGTGGTATCCCATTTAGTCAATGATTTTTCTTTTGTAATTTTTCCAAACTCCTTTGTCTCTCAAGCATGATTGTGTGCTGTGCAATCATCGTACGAAGTGAAAGCTTGCTGTATGCAGGACAATAAAACATTTTGAATCACATTAAGAACATTAAGAATGGTGATGCCTTTCATTTGACCTCGTGAACACATAATCACCGTTGCGCTGAGGCGAAAGGTTATGAAATGCGCATAGGCCTAACACCATGTGCTACAATTACACAGATACAGCAAATATATCACGATCTGGCACAGTAAGAGCATTATAAGAGACAAGCTCCGTATGCAACAAGATAATTTTTTTTAATCAGGTACGCATTCACAGGAATGAAGTACAATGGCTCTGCAAACTAATTAGTTATACAAAATGCCAACACAGCTATAGTGCGTGAAAATAGATATTTAGCTGATAGAGAGAAACATCAGTATTAAATTCAATCTGCTTGTTCTTGATGGTAGGTATTTAGTAGGTCTTTTCGCTACAAAATAAAACGACCGCGAACACATGTTTTCGTTGCCTGTATGTGCGAGTGCGATCGTGTGTGAATGTGCCGTGTTTGTGTTCGTTTATATATCGACTAACTAGTGTAGCTCGCCGAACCTGGTCAAGAAAAAAGCATTAGTGCGGCGGACAACCGTCGTCGTCTGTGGTGAACTGACGAAATGCACTCATGACCATGCGCTTCTTTAAAGCGAAAGCTTTACTGGCCTGGTCGAGCGAGTTTCGCAGAGTATGTCCTCGTGGTCTTGAAGCGAAGAACGGATACCTTGTGACAAGCCACGCGAAATTTATTTGTGGCATCGCAGTTGTGCACAAGCCTACAGCGAACGCGTTCTATTCGAGCGAGTTTCACAGAGTATGTCCGCGTGGCCTTGAAGCGAAGAACGGATACCTTGTGACAAGCCACGCGAAATTTATTTGTGGCATCGCAGTTGTGCACAAGCCTACAGCGAACGCGTTCTATTCGAGCGAGTTTCACAGAGTATGTCCGCGTGGCCTTGAAGCGAAGAACGGATACCTTGTGACAAGCCACGCGAAATTTATTTGTGGCATCGCAGTTGTGCACAAGCCTACAGCGAACGCGTTCTATTCGAGCGAGTTTCGCAGAGTATGTCCGCGTGGCCTTGAAGCGAAGAACGGACACCTTGTGACAAGCCACGCGAAATTTATTTGTGGCATCGCAGTTGTGCACAAGCCTACAGCGAACGCGTTCTATTCGAGCGAGTTTCACAGATTATGTCCGCGTGGCCTTGAAGCGAAGAACGGATACCTTGTGACAAGCCGCGCGAAATTTATTTGTGGCATCGCAGTTGTGCACAAGCCTACAGCGAACGCGTTCTATTCGAGTGAGTTTCGCAGAGTATGTTCGCGTGGCCTTGAAGCGAAGAACGGACACCTTGTGACAAGCCACGCGAAATTTATTTGTGGCATCGCAGTTGAGCACAAGCCTACAGCGAACGCGTTCTATTCGAGCGAGTTTCGCAGAGTATGTCCGCGTGGCCTTGAAGCGAAGAACGGACACCTTGTGACAAGCCACGCGAAATTTATTTGTGGCATCGCAGTTGAGCACAAGCCTACAGCGAACGCGTTCTATTCGAGCGAGTTTCGCAGAGTATGTCCGCGTGGCCTTGAAGCGAAGAACGGACACCTTGTGACAAGCCGCGCGAAATTTATTTGTGGCATCGCAGTTGTGCACAAGCCTACAGCGAACGCGTTCTATTCGAGCGAGTTTCGCAGAGTATGTCCGCGTGGCCTTCGAAGCGAAGAACGGATACCTTGTGACAAGCCGCGCGATATTTATTTGTGGCATCGCAGTTGTGCACAAGCCTACAGCGAACGCGTTCTATTCGAGCGAGTTTCGCAGAGTATGTCCGCGTGGCCTCGAAGCGAAGAACGGATACCTTGTGACAAGCCGCGCGAAATTTATTTGTGGCATCGCAGTTGTGCACAAGCCTACAGCGAACGCGTTCTATTCGAGCGAGTTTCGCAGAGTATGTCCGCGTGGCCTTGAAGCGAAGAACGGATACCTTGTGACAAGCCGCGCGAAATTTATTTGTGGCATCGCAGTTGTGCACAAGCCTACAGCGAACGCGTTCTATTCGAGCGAGTTTCGCAGAGTATGTCCGCGTGGCCTTGAAGCGAAGAACGGATACCTTGTGACAAGCCACGCGAAATTTATTTGGGACATCGCAGTTGTGCACAAGCCTACAGCGAACGCGTTCTTCGGCTCATGTGTCTACCCAAGACCGCTAAATAAATAGGGGCCGTAGTTAACCTCTCCGAATGGTCACTCTCAGCGTTGGAAGTGAAAACGCAAGGAGTGTGCGCATCTTCTAGCAGAGCAGCATGCGATCGCGAGCGTCTGTTTTTGGTTTAAGGGCCTGGCGTTTCTCGCGTCAACTGCGGCGACGGCTTAAGGTACGTACTCACTAGCGGCAGAAGCGCGCACGACACGCCGCGTGCGGCAAGCGCGCTCACGGCAGGCGCGTGCGTTCCCGTTCCCATTCGCGTTTTACGCGGCGGGGCAGCAATTCTTGAAGTCTTATACAACTCTAAACTCCAGGTATCATTGCCTTGTAGCGTAAAACGCGGACAGAAACACGAACACACGCGCCTGCCGCGAGCCCGCTTGCCGCAAGCGGCGTGTCGCTCGCGTTTTTGCCGCTAGTGAGTACCTACCCATAGGGAATTGATGAAACGATGGTACTGAGTGCACGCAGTACGCAACGTTCGACCAGCCATGTCGCTCGGTTGGCAAACCGTGCGTTGGCTACGAACGTAAACAAGCATAATCATTAAAAAGGCTTTCACTTGCATAACCGGGCTGCAGCAATTTTTAGGGTAGAAGCACCTTAAGAGCGAGGCTTGTCCGTCGAAGTCCACGTCAGCGGTGTAGGTCAAGGCACAGCATCGTGTAAGAGGTAAACAAAAGGTTCACAAGAACAAACTAGAATGTTTTTAACGAGGACAAAATAAATGACCACAGCACCGTAAAAACATCAATTGTGTACACTCTATGAACTAAGAGAGTGCGTACACTCTATGAACCAAGAGAGTGCCGGGCACTCTCTTCGGGAGAGTATTTTCTTGCCCCATATATAACTCTCTGTTCCAGAGTAAATCACCTCTTTTTGAGGCAGAGTATATTAATGCCCCCCACAGAGGGTCAAATCACTCCACCCCATCAGAGTAACTTAACTCTGGCCAAAGCAGAGTAGAAAGACCCCATTCAAGGGAGTAGTAGTGATCTGTATAGGCGCCTTTGAGGCCCGTACGGGTGTGGCGTAGCTCTCCTGCCTGCTGCACCGAACTCTTCACGCGTCAGCTGGCGCGTCACGTGATGTGTGTTTACATTCATCTTCGCCCCGCCGGCCTGCCTGACGGCTTTCTCCCCTGCCACCAGTTTTCGTTTTTTTTTTTTTTTTCGGCGCGGAGGCATCTCGCGGGTGTTCGCCCGCTCCTAAATTACATCCTCTCCCACTTTTCTCCTCTCCTGTCCTTTCCCTCCCCATTCCCTCTCCCTGTGCCAGCTCGTTGAGGTGACCTCAGTTAAGAGAGACAGTTACGAGCTGGCACTTTTCTCTTCCACTTTCCATTAATAACCACTTACAACGAAAAAAAAATAGCATAACTCGGGCCAAAAGTGGGCTTTAGAATTGCTTTTAACAATTTTAATCAGGTGCAGACCGTAATGAAGGCTAATAACGAGCACCACGACAAAAAAAAAATAAAGACAACGTTAGAAAAAAAAAGCATGACCGAGTGAGACTCGAACACACGACCGTTAGACGCACATCTGATTGCGAAGCGGGCACGTTACCGACTACACCACGGCGCAACTTTTCTTTCGCCATGGTATTTAATAAAATGTGTATTAAAATAGTACACAGTATCGCGTGCAGTTGCACAGTTGCAGTTTCATAGCGACAATAAACGTACAAGCAATGTTGGGAAAGAAACGCGAAGGCTAAAGTCCAATAGTTCAGGGAGAGTTCTTCATAATGTGCTGCACAAGAACAATGGCGAGGCTAAGCCTCTCCAAGATGGGGTACCAGTCAGGCCTAAAGTCATGTTCATCGTAAAGATCCTTTAAGTGAATAGCGATTCGGATGAAATGTGTGCGTGCAGAGGTGATCGGCTCTGCGTTGCGGTCCTGCATACGCGTCTTCCACAGACTATGTATACCGATAAGGAAAAACATATCGTACGGCACTTCATCAAGAGATGTTGGCATAAGATAACAGTGTACGAATTAATTGCAAGGTTTTTCTGCAGAGTTCGTTGGAGGTCATCCCAGAATAGAATGGAGTCTTGGCGCAAGACTGCGTATGAGTGTTTATTTCTTCATGTTTTAAGCAATGTCCGTGATCCGTATTCTCACTTCCTTGTTTACAACAGCAGATTTGAGTGTCTCCGCACGTGTGACAACCAAACGGACTGTATGCTCCACCTCAGAAGTACCTTGCAGCACTGTGGAAGCTGCAGGGCTTGTTAGCCAATAGGAAAGGCGAAAGCCCCTCAAGACGTGTTCATCCGCGTCGCGTCGTCAGCTGGTTGTCTCTTAGGAGTCGGCTCCCGTACCTTGTCGATACTTGCTCCCTTGCAGTCAATATAGCACGAAAAAAGCTCTTCCGAAATTCCACCGCGCCGTTTCTTTGATGTTCAGACGCCGACTTGTACAGGGCGCGTTCGCTGTCATTTGTGAGGAACGCGGTTTTTTATACAGCCGCGTTCATATTGGCGCTTTTACCGGGTTCTTTTTTCTTCGAAAACATGTAACCGCTTTAGGCGACCACGCATACTACTGTGCAACGGTCAATGAGCATTGTGCAGTGGAGGCAAATGCTCGAGAACAACGCTCTCGTAGGTTACCTATCAAGACTTCAATGCTTGCTCAAGGAAAGCATCCGCTTGCGCCAAATCATATCTTACGCGTTTGAGCCAACCGGCTGTAGAACATAACAAAACAAATATTTTAAAGTTTTTGCTTACATGCTTTTAGCTAGCGTCTTCGAAAACGTCATCATTGGATATATATACGTCACAAAAGATGCTTTGAAAGAATCCTTCCTGTAACTGCATGATAAAACTTCTGCTGACCATAGGCGCGGGATTTAAAGCGGCTCTGCAACACATTTCCAGGTAACGATGGGACGGCTTCATTTTTGACAGCACCAAACGGATTTAGCGCTACTTAACTAGCTTCTATCGGAAGATACTGGATGTTTGCCCTACAACGCTCCGTAGATTCAGTCCACGCACTATCAGCGGCCATCACGTTGCGTTGTTGAGTGGAACAGCAAATTATTGGCACAGAAAACAATATAGACCATCAGGGTGTTTCGCATCGTCAACGCATCCCCTCGGTGCAAATGTTGTGGTGCCTTCTGTTCAGTTCACATCAAACCACTTTTACGGCTCGGCACCGCCTTGGTAGTCCTAGCAGCATCTAAACAAACAAGTCATCTAAATATTAGCGAAAAAATATACCTGATGCTTTGCCTCAGCGTTAGATGAGACTAAGCGATGACAGAATATACCACTTATTTCGTGCTATCCGGGCAGAGAACAGGTGAGAAGCACGAATTCGGATGGAAGCAGATGGACTGTGCTCTATGGGGGCTGCCATGTTGCTGTACGTCATCGCGATTAGGGAGGATATTAGACTTAACCATCTGTAATAATTTAGAAACTGCGAAGTGAATTCGGAAGGGGCCTAGCGTAACACGTATCGTTGTAACGCGTCATCCGAAAAGCACAGTACAAACCCTTGTATCTTCCTGATAATGAAACAATAGCACCCGGAACTATATTATGTGCTGCTCAAGGATATGCCTGTGTACTCCTCGTAGCTCTGGCAGTGCTGCAAGGTAGTTGCGAGATGGAGGAGTATAGTTCATGTGTTTGTTTTGTGCTTCGCGAGATCGGAACGTCACTCTGACGCGTTTTGCCGTAAAAAAAAAAAAAAAAAAAAAAAAAAAAAAAAAAAAAAAAAAAAAAGATGAGCGTAACTGAAGATACGCACGCCATTCGCACTGACTCGCTAAGCGGTTAGTCATTTCTGTGTAGGAAACATCGCACTTCTCAACTGCACGCTGCAAATCCGCTTTTCTTCATCCCTTTGGACTCATTTTCGGTCATTCTTGTTCATGTTCCGCGACTACAGCCATAATACTTCGCGGTAGCCGTACCGTATACATTAGGCTTATGACAGCAGGCTCCGTGCGTGTCGTTCGTAGGGGAAAACATGAATGCCTATTGATATATGAAGAATGCAATAACCACTTGAATTTAGTTTCGATCATGATCTATTCAATGAGGAGCTATTCGCTTATTTAACTACACAAATCCCAGGCTAGAAACACGGATATTAAGAGTTCCAAGTGCCCCCCCATTGTGCTGAAATTCGCTGGGA
>JALIZH010016955.1:0-93558 GCA_030522465.1 Rhipicephalus appendiculatus
GAAGCGATCATCCGCATCTATGCAGAGTAAAATAAAAGTTCAATGAAGCTACGGGGATGGTATAAGATCGACATTTCAAGTAAACCTCGATGTATATTGGCATTTCTTGACTTACAACTCGCGTATGGGAATGTGCATTATTCGCCTGAAAGGTGCAAAATATCATAAAAAAAGCAGAGGATCAATGCTTTAGTTCTGCACTGATAGAGTGATCGCACAATGGAGCTGTTGCTCCTTGCTATTTTATACAACGCCTCTTCTGTGCCAAGAATGAATTATCGTCATCATAAGCCTGTCTTATGTCCACTTCTTGATCTTATTCTTAGCGAGCATATTCCAAGTCAAGCTTCGAAACTTCTTAATATTGTGGCTTCATCTGACCTTTTGCCGTCCTCGGCCGCGCTTCCCATGTTAACCTTACCGTCGGTTATCTGCCCTCCTGACGTCAGCCACCTAGGTTCATTTTAACATCGAATCTGTTCCACGGCCGCTCGATGAAAACACATGGTGCGGCATCCGCGTGGAGCGGAGACGGCGTGGCGCGCCTAGTGCACCGGGCTGCCGCCGCGGCGCCACCAGTAGGGGAGGCTCTGGGGAGGCCGAAAGCGAGGGCGCCGGAATTATTGCGGCTGATCGTGGCTTGACAGCGAAACTGATGGGCGCTTGTTAGTATTTAATGGGTTACGATTAGCTTGCTAAAGTGTTAATCATACTGGTAAGCGTCCCTAGCGCATGCGCGTCGGCGAGACTTGAACCTAAATATAGCAAGTGTTGGTTCTATTTGAAGTGGCTGCTCGGGCGAGTTGCCCTTTTTCACGTCTTGTTTTCTCTCTTTCGTTGCCGTTGAGCTGTTCAAACTCGAATACATTCGTTTGCGGTACAGTTATTTTTGCAACAGGAGAGTCATTCATTGACAAGTGCAGTTGTGTTTCCGAAATGATTGTCTTTCTCACACCCTGGAAAAACATAGCACCGCGAGCTTCAGGGGAGTCTTAATTACTTTATTGCACGTGTACTTTATAGTACAGTTTTTTACTCGTGTCATAGTCATTTAGTGCAGTTTAACGAAGTCTAACTGAAGTGAACCAATTAGTCCAACAGAACGTCTTATTGGAAAAAAAAATTGCCAAGTTCTTGGAAGTACAGGCGCAGCACTTTCCTAGCCAGTGGCTTTCACGCCAGGCGAACGAGATGCTCATCTGTCATGTTAACATTTCCTGGCTACTTAGATAGAAGCGCTCGTAAGAGCTTTCTGAGGAAAACTTTGCAAACCTCCATGGGGTGGTCTTCCGCCCTTAGGTCTGCTCCCGGCAAAGCAACAGGTGTGGCAAAAGTACAGACGACAGCAGGTCGCAAATCTTATAAGTTCGTCTCACGTCTGCTATCTACATAGACGTCAGACTCTGGAGTTATGTAGACATGTAGCGCCACCTGTCGGAGCAGTTGTGGGTAGTGCTAAGTCCGACTCCCTTGCGCAGTTTTCTGTGCAACCAGGTGCAACCAGCCAGTGGGAAACAACGATCGGGCTAAATATTAGGTTTGTTCGCGCATTGAACACTCGGTAAAAGACCTACGAATTTATCTCCGCTAGTCGGACGCGTGACCGAACCACCGTGCTTGCCAGAACGACGACGAAAACAAGAGCAGACGCAACAGCTGCGAGCGCTACGAAGAAAGGCTGCAGTCGACGCTACTGTTGCGTTGTGAATTGCCACGGACGTAAAGGACTTCCGTTTTACCGACTTCCGTAGCTGTTGCACGATGCAGAACGGCGAGAGCGCTGGATACGGGCCGTTGCGAACGTGTTGGGTAAGCCAATTACTCGCGTTCTCCGCAGCCGGTCACATGAGAAAGTGTGATAATGTGAAATTTTTGTGGCACTTGAGTATTCTTGTAAGTGGGTTCGGCTGTATATCGTCACGTGACTGTATGACGAACATGTATGATAGGTGGAACCTTATAATCATGACATGCATGTCATGTAAGGCATGACATACATGTCACGCTCCTGATCCGCTCACGGCCGCTTCGATAGTTTTATATGCGATGAATTTGGTCTTGCATGACGTGACTGTATGGCGAACATAAATTACTCGTGGTGCCATGAAATCCTGATATGTCATGCATGGCATGACTTACAAGCCACGCTCAGGGTGCGCTCGCAGCCGGTTCGCTCGCTTGATATACACTAGAATTGGTGCTGTGCGACGCGACTGTATTGTGGCGATACCAATAGTTTGGGCACTCTCGGCTGATTTTTGCCGTCGCCGTTGTGTCTCGAAGATGTATATATATATATATATATATATATATATATATATATATATATATATATATATATATATATATATATATATATATATATATATGCACAAAGAAGAATAGAGTAGTCGAAGGGGATTTACGTAGCAATATCCGAGGATCCTCGCGAGCACAAGCGCTACATGGCAGATTACCGCTTCTGGTGTTGCTAATACCGATGTTGCTGTTGGCATCGTCACGCAACTGTAAACAACTGGTTATATAAAACATATGCGACTGTTTAACAAATGTCTGTGCGTACAACATTTGTAAAAATTTTTACTGACATTTCGTAACTTCTCACTCAATCAAAAAATTACAGCACAGTCACCTTGCCTCCGCATGATTTGCGTAACATCGCTTCCCAAGGTACGTGGGATGTGCCGAATTTTTCAATTTGAAAACTGTCCTTGAGACGCGCATGAAAAAGTGGACACCTTCTGCACCCACTCATGATGTAGAAGGAAAAAAGTCACAGTTTCGCCGCAAGGGCGAAGCAATGAATGCCATAGCAACAAATTGGAATTTCAAGCGAAAAACGGCAAGCCCATCGAAACTTGGAGCACACTGCTCAAGCGCAAAGGACGCACGAAATATACGCAGAGGTATACACAGGACGAGCGCGAACTAACAAGTGTCACAGTTGTTACTTCACTGTGTTGGAACAGCGCGCTTCCTTCGGAAACGGGGGCTTCTGCAGCGAGCGAAGTGACCTTTGTGCGCTCTGTAACCTAAGCGCAATCTTACCGGCGAAAGCACACGACGTAAAACTGCCCCCATCCCCCCACCCCAAGATAAGAGCGCGCGCGCACCCCGGCAAAGGCGAGTACGCCCTGCAGGCCAAAGTGCAAGTTGGGTTGTTGGGGAGCTAACGCGTCGTAACGAGTGGGTCGCCGAGCGCGCACTTTGTGCCATCTCGCTGGTTTGCTGGTAAGGCAGAGAACACGCTGATATTCCCCCCCGAGATCTGCGTATCGCCAGCAGCGAATGGTGTAAATTAATAGCTCGCCGTCAGTATACTGCAGCATGTGCGCTATTGTGGCATAGCGGTTAGCGTCGCGCGCTGCGGAACGAGAGGTCTCCCATTAGATTCCGCGCGTCTGAAAATATTTTTCTGAATTATTTTTCATTTTTCATCGTCGCTTTTATATATATATATATATATATATATATATATATATATATATATATATATATATATATATATATATATATATATATATATATATACGGAGCATGACGTTGACGGCGAAAAGCAGCCGAAGGTGTCCATTTATTGCTATCGCAATAAAAAAAGAACAACGGGCACACTTTGCGTCAGACGCCATCGCGTGGCAGGAATCGTAGAGGGGTTATTCCATGTGTCGCATTTCATGTGTCGCAAACAGCGTCGGCTTCTGCATTGTGGACAGTTGCAGCGCGTTGCTAAAACACAAAGACGTAACAACTGTGAGAGTTGTTAGTTCAAGCGTGCCCCGTGTATACCTACGCGTTCTGTTCGAGCGTCCTTCTTTGTGTTGAAGTGGCGCGCTACAAGTATGTAGCTGCTTGTCGTTCTTTTTCTGATATTCTAATTTCTTGCTATCGAATTCATTGCTTCGCCCTAGTGGCGAAACCATGACTTTTACTAACACAAAAGACAGGTCCTAACATGTAAATAATGATATATATGACATGTACTGAACTATTTACAAGACACTGTCTTTGTGCGCTTCCGGTCATTTTGTTGACTGGGTCACAAAAATTTGCATGGCATGACATCAGTGCGTGACGAACACGAAATAACAGTCATGACATGTCACACAACAGAATATACGTTGCATTAGCATGGTATATACCAGATTGTAGATCCATGCATGCATGATAAGCATGCGATATTAGATGTCATGACATTACGACTGGATTTGTCTCAAAAGCAAACAAAGCGATTTATGCAGCTCTTTGCTTGCTGCTTCGCATTACATCGATACCCACCCTGCGTGGAATCTACCGGATTTTTTTAAATGCGAAACATTTCTTACCGAACTTCGGCGACTTTGAGCGTATCTATCTAGCTATCTATGTATCTGGCTTAGAGCTGTGCACGGGGCTAATTTTCAAGCCCGAGCCCGACGCGGGCCCACTGACTGCGTCGAAGGCCCGCCCGAGCCCGACCCTAAAGGGCTTCGAGCCCGTCCGGCCCGGCCCGACGTACAAAAATACAAACCCGGACCCGGTCCGGCCCGACACCATGAAAGTTTGCTGCGGAGACAAGACATCACTTTTAAATGCGAAGCATTTCTTAGCGAACTTCGGCGACTTTGAGCGTATCTATCTATCTATCTATCTATCTATCTATCTATCTATCTATCTATCTATCTATCTATCTATCTATCTATCTATCTATCTATCTATCTATCTATCTATCTATCTATCTATCTATCTATCTATCTATCTATCTATCTATCTATCTATCTAGCCGCCTACGACTTTCTGCTCTCCTGGCCGTATCGTTAATGGGATTTATACCAAATTTGGTATGGCTTAACATGACTGTATGACGAACATAAATGGCTGGTCATATCACGAAAATCATGACTAACTTGTCATGAAAAGTATGATTTACATGCCACGCTCATGGCGCGCTCGCGGCCGTTTCGATAGCTTGATGTACACCAAATTTGGGATTGAGTGACATGACTGTATGACGAACATAAATGACAAGAGGTAATATGAAAATCATGACTTCATGAGCGACATGACTTGCATTCCACGCTCATAGCGCGCTCGCGGCCGTTTCGTTAGCTCGATATACACCAAATTTGGTATTGAGTGACATGACTGTATGACGAACATAAATGACAAGTGGTAATATGGAAATCATGACTTGTCATGTGCGACATGACTTGCATGCCACGCTCATGGCGTGCTCGCGGCCATTCCGTTAGCTTGAGATACACCAAATTTGGTATTGAGTGACATGGCTGTGTAACGAACATAAATGACTAGTGGTAATATGGAAATCATGACATGTCATGAGCGACATGACTTGTATTCCACGCTCAGAGCGCGCTCGCGGCCGTTTCGTTAGCTTGATATACACCAAATTTGGTATTGAGTGACATGATTGTATGACGAACATAAATGACTAGTGGTAATATGGAAATCGTGACATGTCATGAGCGACATGACTTGTATTCCACGCTCAGAGCGCGCTCGCGGCCGTTTCGTTAGCTTGATATACACCAAATTTGGTATTGAGTGACATGATTGTATGACGAACATAAATGACTAGTGGTAATATGGAAATCGTGACATGTCATGAGCGACATGACTTGCATTCCACGCTCATAGCGCGCTCGCGGCCGTTTCGTTAGCTCGATATACACCAAATTTGGTATTGAGTGACATGACTGTATCACGAACATAAATGACAAGTGGTAATATGGAAATCATGACTTGTCATGTGCGACATAACTTGCATGCCACGCTCATGGCGTGCTCGCGGCCGTGTCGTTAGATTGAGATACACCAAATTTGGTGTGTCTCAATGACCGGTCGTAACATGTAAAACATGACATGCAAATTATGTAAAGCATGATTTGCTCCTTCCTGGCTGCTTCGCATTACATCGATTCCCAGAGTGCGTGGGATCTGCCGGCTTTTTTTTATCATGTCGCATTTTATTCAACATATCAAAGTTAAACATATGCAAACGACACATGTTAGTTTGTATACAAAGATTACAAATTGTGTAAAAATAACAAGCTGTGCTGTGATTCGGACATCAGTGAAGTGCGGCGCTCCTGCATCACATATACCGTCGAACTGAAGTTCCGTCCGCTGCTCGCACTGGTAGCCGGAATCGCGAATATTTTTTTCGCAAGCATAGCAAGCTTAGAATAATTAGACTCCTTGTTCTTCCAGAAGTGTAGTATCTCTGATGCAGGTCAGAAGGATGATTGCATGGATAAATAATCACAAAGGTGATCAATCGTTAAAGAAAACAATTCCGGCAAACGTCTATATATTTGGTTTGATGCGGGCTTTGCACCTGGCCCGGCCCACCCGATGCCCGAGAGGAGTAGACCGAGCCCGGCCCGGGCCCGAGATGGGAAGACCTCCGCATACCTGAACCCGGCCCGCGGGCCGGGCCAGGCTCGGGCTTTCGGGCTACCCGGAGCACGTGCACACCTCTAATCTGGCTATCTATCTGTCTATCCGCCTACGACTTTGTGCTCTCCCGGCCGTATCGTTAATGGGATTTATACCAAATTTGGTATGGCATAACATTACTCTATGACGAACGTAAATGGCTAGTCATATCATGAAAATCGTGACTGACTTGTCATGAAAAGTATGATTTACATGCCACGCTCATGGTGCGCTCGCGGCCGGTCCGTTAGCTTGATATACACCAAATTTGGGATTGTGTGACATGACTGTATGACGAACATAAATGACAAGTTGTAATATGGAAATCATGATATGTCATGAGCGACATGACTTGCATTCCACGCTCATGGCGCGCTCGCGGCCGTTTCGATAGCTTGATGTACACCAAATTTGGTATTGAGTGACATGACTGTATGAGGAACATAAATGACAAGTGGTAATGTGAAAATCATGACTTGTCATGTACGACATGACTTGCATGCCACGCTCATGGCGCGCTCGCGGCCCTTTCGTTAGCTTGATATACACCAAATTTGGTATTGAGTGACATGATTGTATAACGAACATAAGTGGCAGGTGGTAACATGAAAATATTGGCATGCGTGTAATCTACAACCCCATTTACATGCCACGCTCATGGTGCGCTTGCGTCCAGTTCGCTAGCTTGATATACACCAAAATTGGTATTGCGCGACGTGACTGTATGACGAACATAAATGACAGGTCCTAACATGTCAAACATGACATGCAAATTATGTAAAGCAAGATTTGCTCTTTCCTGGCTGCTTCGCATTACATCGATTCCCACAGTGCGTGGGATCTGCCGGCTTTTTTCTTTTTAATATCTCTCACGATAATGGCAACGCGTTGGTTCTCTGATCAGCACTGCTGTTTTCTGTATCTCAGCAATAATAATATCCGTGGTTTGATGTCCGAAAACGACGATATGATAGAAATGTTAGACCGCCTGGTGTACTTTAACGTGCACTGACAATGGAGAGAAGGGCATCTATATAGCAGTTCGCCTGCGGTGAAACGCGGCAGCCACGGCCGGTAATGAACCCGTGACCTTCGAGTCAGTAGCCGAGCACCGTAACCGCTGCAACCGCCACGGCGAACTATTGTATCTCAGTGTCAGGGCTCGCATTTGTCGCGAAACACACACACGCGCGCACACACACAAACACACACACACACACACACACACACACACACACACACACACACACACACACACACACACACACACACACACACACACGTTGACGTTATATTGTCATTTGCAGGTTCTTCCACTAAAGATACAAGGAGCTGTTGTGTGCAACATTTTTTTCATCTAGCGAAAGCAATAAATGAGTAAAAGCAGTGGGGTTCTTTTTCCGGTGGAAATGTCGCGGCAATGTAGAAAAAGCAGCGCATTTAACCTTGACATGCGCGGGAGTCGACGACAATAATCAATAATGTATGTGAAGTTAGGCTAAATGTGCCAAATAAAAGCGATTTCATTCAATACCACCGTGTTTTGTTTGTTAACATTTCGTTGTTTATTCAGTAAGAAGAAATATCGGCCTGCGAAAAGCAACTCGACTTCTAGGAAGCTATAAATCGCGAATATATAAGCATAAGACGAAAAATGCCGCTTTTGAGAGTATATCTTCCCCTCATCTTCTAGGTGTGAGGGAAGATACTTCTTTGTGTTAAATGTGTAACACGAAGAGCAAAGCAGCCTGCCTTGAATGATAAATAGCTGAGAAGTTTCCCTTCAGGTTTTAATGCGGGGTAGTAAAAAGAGCCCTATTTTTTTCCGAAGCTGACCACAGGTTGTCAAGACGAAACGTCTCATTCTGGTTGAGCTTACGCACAACAATGAAACTGATTTCTTCGCTAATCCTGGCGTATTTCGCGTTCGTTAATACTTGCTGCTATGCCACCAACCGTGAGTACTTTTTCAAACTTACTTTCTTGACGCAGTATCTGTGCTTAACAATTCTAAAATTTGTAAAAATTTTCGGAACTGCACTGAACGATATCACAAATAACTGTGCAGTCATCACTGAAGTGAGAATAATGTAGAAAGGCACCTCATATTTGCATGTGTTTGAAATAAATAGACGTCTGTGCAACTGCAAGAGTATATACTGTGAAGTAAGGTACTGTATACACTCAACTCTATGGAATTTCATCAAAAACGCTGGGCCGTGAAGACACTTTTTGTTATCGAGCGTGTTAAAAAGGTTTAGGAAAGGTAGGCTCCTCATAAGAAAGGTGCGCGCAGGCTATTTCATAAATATGCTAGCTTTCTAACGAACTTCTCCATATCTTTTTTGTAAAAGAAATAATTCATCATTCCTTCCTGAAATGCGTTCTGTTTTCGCCACCTTCAGCACAACGTTCATTTTGATGAGAACTGACAGCCTCGGCTTAATGTGCTGTCAAAGGAAAAAAAAGTCACAGTTTCACCGCAAGGGTGAAGCAATGAATGCGATAGCAACAAATTGTAATGTTATACGAAGTGAGGCTGGCAGCTAACTCTTTTGGATCCGATCTCACGCAACTATATAAAACGCTGATTTAAGAGCGTACGGCCGCTCCAGGGACACTGCTCACCACATTCTCTTCGCGTTGAGAGCGCAGCACGTAGGAGGATACACCGGCCCCCCCGCTGTCGGCCGCCGAGTAGGGGAGATAACGCGCGCGCCCGCGATGACCGCGCTCGTGAAATCGAAGGTAGCTCGAGGGACCCCCCCCCCCCTCGCGTCTTTTCACGCTCACGAACGACGGGCGGGGCCGGTTATATATATACATATACGGGGCATGACGGCGGCGGCCAACGGCGGCGGCGACGTCGACGGCAGAAACCAGCCGAGAGTGTCCATATAATTGCTATCGCAATAAAAATGGTTCATTACGGGCCCCTACATTACACCTCGAAGCCTGCAATCTAATGTCACTGTCACACTTTGCTCCCTCAAAATAATTCGCTTTAAGGTGTATTCAACATAACTAAACTTCTTTTGTTTTAAATAAGTTTTTTATGCCGGCTCAAGAACAGCAACACCAACAAAAGAACTGTGTGACCGTCCGCCTCTCTATCATGTTGATGAAGCGCTATCAGGACAAACATTTCGAGCCTTTGCCCTATCGGGGAAATGGGGGCGAGCGTAGTGTGGTGTGTGCGTGCCTGACCCACTAGATTGTTTCTTTCTTTCTACTGCATTGCGCAGTGCTCCCTCCCAACTTTTCATTCCTGCAATGCGGGAACTGACCCTTCACCCCCGTTCTTATACTCGGCGACAACTTTTATTGGCAGCAATGTGGAAGCTACAGAACTGAAGTGCATACCTGCTAGCTCTTCGAAAAATAGTACTTAAGTACACAGATGCTTTGCTCTATTGTTTTGCTTAAATAAATGCGATATATTTAATGATGAGACTCAAACAGCTGCAGGAAGTAGTAGGTAAAATACAGTTATTGTTCACTTTGCAAGGACACCTTCCTCATCTTTCCATTTTCTTAGACAACACCACATTTTCAGCCGACCCGTTTTTCAAAGAAACATTGCGTCCATAATGTAGTGGGACAGTGTGCTCCCGCAAACGCGCTGTTTAGTTCTCCAAGAAAAATATACTCGTAATATGTCACTAAAATATACACCAAGCCATCGAAATGTTTCTCCCATTCACATTTCTGTGTATAAAATTTTCTATAAAGTTCATAATATAATACCTAGAGGGAAATCTGGCGCCAGGGTCTATGTGGCTTCCTTCAGCGGCGCTTGTACCACCGTGGGAATGATGGGAACTACGGACTTCGCATCTGCTTCGGATGGATTTTCTGAGATTAGCGTCACATCTTTGCTGAGTGTCAAAGAAAGTGATATGAAGTTACTGTCGAAGGAAACTTGCCCTATATTTTTGTACGTAAAGCTTATTGCGAAAAGTTTGCGGGACCGTGAGATGGAAGTGAAACGAGGACAAATTCAACCAGCAGGATACTCTGCAATGCTCTGCAATTGTGTTCCAGATTTGGCATTGCCATATAGTGAGTTATTTTTACAGCACATGACAACAAACGCGCTTGTTCTTTTTTTCCCTAGAATGTGCGCATTATCTATTTATGGAAATAACAGCACGGTATTGAATGAAAGAATTGGCCGTGTATCTGCATGCTTCGCTGCAAATGTCGTCGAAAGATGACAGTCTTCTGCCGGCCGTACTAAATGAGTCCTGGTCTCATCCGCGGCCAACCGTGATGCCTCAGACAGCGCCTCCTCTATGTTGAATCGGCCTCATCTGGCTGGCATTGATAAAATGGAGGAGGCGCTCCGTGAGATATGGACGCCATCTGGCAGTGGCGTCGGGAAACATGAGCTTGTGCAGAACCCAGGGCCACTTCCAAATGGCATCACCATATTGTCGGTAGAGGGCTTTTTCGTGCATAGCGTCGCATTTGCAGCGAAGCCTAAGATACGCTAGGGTCTTTAGTGTAAGTTTAATGGCTCGTTTGCTTTGTTAAACACAATATTAATGAGAACTAACAGACAATGATGCCAAGGAAAGTATAGGGGATGTTTTTAGAAGTAATTCTAATGTAAATGTGAAGAAAGAAAAGTGGACGAAAAGATAACTTGCCTCTGGCAGGGACCGAACCTGCGACCTTCGAATAACGCGTCCGATGCTCTACCACTGAGCTACGGTGGCGGTCATCCCCCCGTCCACTTGTAGGGTATATATGTGCATTTAAACACGGGAGCGTCAGTCAGCGCCGCCTGTTGCCAATGCGGTGAGTGTGGAACATTCTTTTTGCCTGTTGGCGTCACGTAGGACGTGATCTTATTACGAGCTCGCAGCTGACTAATACAGTCATGTCACGAGCCCTTAAACTTACACTTCTTTCCTTCATTCATAGCGAGGGTCTCGTTCTGGCAGACTTGATGCCTTTAGGTGTAGTATGCGAGGGATTAGGTATAGTATGCGGAGCGTCGTTGCACAACATCTGCCCACGGTGGACTCCTGCTGGGATGTCTACACTACATTCACAGGCTTTCATATAATAAACGACATCTCTTTCTCCAAGTTATTTTTTGTAAAGTGTGTCCCTATCAAAAATAAGTCACAGTTTCACAGCACGGGCAATGCAATGAATGCGATAGCAAGAAATTGGAATGCCACACGAAGATCGACGAGCAGCTTCCCCTCTGAAGCACAAAAAAGGACGCTCGAAAAGGGCGCCCATGTGTACCGAGGACGAGCTTGAACTAACAACTATCACAGTTGCAACACCTTTGTATTTGAGCAACGCGCCGCAAGTGTCGATTAACGAAGATCCCGATGCTCTTAGATATTTTTTTCTTCTTTTAAAGAGCGGCGCGCGGAATAACCCCACATCCTTCGTGATTATAAACACCTTCGCTGCACTTACCGCGCGCCACCGCCTTCTTTCTTGCGAGAGGAGGCAGTGGCACTACGTCTGTTGCAAACCGAAACCTTTCCAAATCTGATCTCTCTGAACAAATTCTACCCACAGTGTTATGCATACAATTGTCCGGGCTGTGGCAGGTCACCCTCAGTGTTCCATATCACGATCGATTGCACCTGCAAACCTCGTCCCTCCCTTGCCAACTTTTCTCTACCCGCTGCGGAAAAAAAAATTACACTATCTCCCGCTAAAGGGAACCATGTGTAGATGCGAAGCAGCGGGCGCTAATGCCAAGAGGAGAGAGGGGGGGGGAGCGTAGGAGAGGAGGTGTATGGAGACGGTTTGAGCATGCGCAGTAAGGGTGGTCAGGACGCACACCACCACCGCCACCACCACCGGATTGAACTCGGCCTTAAGCTGCTTCGCATCTAGAAGAGCTGTAGGACGATGCCCTCCGCGACGGAACCCCCGAGGTCCTTCGAGCCATTATACAGCGGCCGCGACATATCACCGGAATCATGCAACGCACCCCGGACTAGAGGTTCCTCCCAGGCTCTCGTATCAATTGAAATTAATAATAAAGATGTTCTACTCTATCTCTCTGCGTCTCCTGCCGCGCGGTTAACGCGGTGGCGTCGGACGCAAGGTGTGGGTGTTCTGGGTGGTGTTATTCCCTTTTTTCCTTCCGTTCCACATCCCGAGTGGGTACAGGAAGGGGTCCTTTTTTTCGTGCGCGTCTCAAGGCCTGTTTTCAAATTGAAGGTGTAAGAGCGTTGCGCGATAGAAAACACGCTCAAGCTCCTCCGAGATCTGCATACCACCACCGGTAAATGGTGTCTATAAACGGCTTGCCGTTATTATGCCGGTGCATGCGTGGTGCGCGGTTGTGTGAGCTAACGCAGCGCGCTGCGGAGCGAGGGGTCGCTGGTTTGAATCCCCGGCCGGGTGCCTTGGAGATTTTTCCTTCTGATATATTTTTCCTATTGCATTTTTATATATATACATACACATAAATATTCGGACATGACAGCGACGGCGACGGAAAAAATCTCCCAAGAGTGTTCATAAAACTGCTATCGCAAGAATGCGCGTTGTCTTTTCCGTTTGTTGATTGGTTGTTATACGCTGGAATGTTATCATACAAAAGCGTGTGGCGCATACCCGTATTTTCCGGATCGTGATATACGGGTATGCACCATACATGACGGGAGGAAACGGTTTCATGACGCAGTTGACAGATACATCACGTTAATCGTTTTATGACGTTTCATTCGCGTTCGTCAGGCAGATAGATAGATAGATAGATAGATAGATAGATAGATAGATAGATAGATAGATAGATAGATAGATAGATAGATAGATAGATAGATAGATAGATAGATAGATAGATAGATAGATAGATAGATTCGCGTTTAAAAGTCAGTCGCAATATTGGACCAGTGGTATTCAAAAGAACAGAAGTGAAAGGGCTCAAGAAAGCTTACTGAAACTCGATCATTTGGTATACGGTGTGGGTTGACGGTTTTCCTGTGACATAAGGATTTTAACGGCAGTAGCGTCGAGTGCCAGCAGTCGCAAAATAATTTCACCTAATATTGAATGAAAATAGCCTGTACTGGCCTGAAGTGTATTGGTCATACCCTATGAGGCATATAACGTAAAACCGCGAGACCGGTTACTTTACATTTCATAATTAACGATACATAATTCGGATAAATGCATTTTATTTCGTCTAAATACACGCTCCTGGCGGTGTGATCCATTAATGAGCACGCTGCTGTATCGAGATTTAGATAAGACAGCTCATATGTCTCTGTGTTAACGCATATGTTGTTTCCGAGCAATGTGCTAACGCGTGCTATTAAAAAAAGGCAAATGTTCGGGCAAGGAGGGAAGCTTGAAGATATGGCAAATTGGTAAACGGAGGGTGGGTGCTTGAGCCGACGTTTCGACAAGCCGACTTGCCTTTTTCAAGACTGCAACAGCTGCAACCTTGAGGTACACAAATCCGCTTGTTCAAAACGTCGGCTCCAGCACCCACCCTCCATTTACCAATTTTTAATCTCAATACGTTCAACTTTCACTGCCAAATTCAGACAGTGGGATGAACACTAGGGTAACCAACGGTAAAGGGAGCTAAGCTAGCCACTGAGCGAATATTCGGTTCCATTTTTTTCAGGGCCTGGTTACCGCGCAGTTGTTTATCCCAAGTTATTTGAGGGCCGAGACGAAAACACGAAAGTTCTGAAAATAAACGACGAAATAACATTGAACCTGCGCCCAAGCAACATCGTCCATGAAGATTTCTTCGTGCGAAAGTATCGTGAAGGTGTTCCAGAATACAAATACGTAAGAAATTAAATTTCTTGTTTGAATATGCCATTAAATGTTACATTTTTAATTGGATGTTGCATGAAACAGCAGAGTACTGCAGTAGAATAGTAAACTACATTTCAATGAATAGTTCATACACGACCCTTCTGAGAGCTCAGCCGATAGAAATACCAATTATATAGGTAAGAATACACGATAACCACAACTTATGGTAAACATTCAGCGTTTGGCTTCGCCAGATTCTCTCTCGTACGTAGTAACACAACCGACGCTGACAAGTGTGTCGTTCAGTCGTCATCTCCTAATGGCAAGTTTCACCACTTGCTCTTTCGCTTAGTTCTATAACCTAAGCACGCTTATGTCATTTGTGTATGGCAAATATTATCGCTTAGCTGTTTTAGGCGCGAATCACCTGAGGGGATAGGCTTGTCGGCCTGTCTTGGCGTCACGGTGTGGCATGTAGTCGCGGTCCATCACAAATGGCAAATGCCACTACACACCACCGGTCGAGTAAAAGGAAGACGGCAACGTTTAGCCCAACAAATAACCAACGACGCTGGCGGAGCAGAAACACCCGTTCTTCATGCCGTACGGGAACTGAAAATACGCACGTAGGGAAGAAGACGAAGAAAAATAAGCACCACCTTATGGTAAGCTGCATTCCGAAGCAGTCTTCCGACGACGTTAGTGCCGCGGAAACACCCATCCCTACATGCGCGGGTTTCAGGCTTGGCAGCACTTGTGCTTTATCGAAGAAATTTTTCTCAAGACACTGCATGGTTCGCGCGTACCCAGATTTCACGTTAGTGGAGCTGAATCACTCATCCCTACATGCTTCGCCCCTCCCCAGGGTTATAGATTAAAGGGGTCCTGAAACGAGAATGAAGCTGCCCGGTTGTAATTTTCCCTGCTTCAATAAGGATTCGCGATGCCGATTCTGAAATATTTCGGCGCAATATCCAGTCTAATTAATGACGCCCGTTTGAAATCGTAGCTTTCTCGTGCTCCTAAACGACCATGCGGCCCAACCGGTCGCCATAGGCACTAACATGTGATGTCAGTGAAACGTCATGGGAAGAGAAGTTATAAACAGAGGGTTAACTTTCTTTTGCTACAAAATGAGAGATTTATAGGACCCCAGGAAAGAAAAAAAAGTCACAGTTTCACCGCAAGGGTGAAGCAATGAATGCGATAGCAAAAAATTGTAATGTTATACGAAGTGAGGCTGGCAGCTAACTCTTTTTTGGATCCGATCTCACGCAACTCTAGAAAACGCTTGTTTAAGAGAATGCGCCTTCTACGTGCGCAGCACGTAGAAGGGTACGCCGGCCCGGCCGCCGAGAAGGGGAGATGAGAAGGGGAGATAAAGCGCGCGCCCGCGCCCGCGCTCGTAAAATCGAACGTCTCCCCCCCTCCCCCTCGCCCGCTGTCGGCCGCCGAGAAGGGGAGATAACGCGCGCGCCCCCGCTCGTAAAATCGAAGGTCGCTTGAGGGACCCCCCCCCTCGCGTCTTTTCACGCTCACGAACGACGGGCGGGCCCGGTTATATATATACATATACATATACGGCAAATGACGCCGACGCCGACGGCGAAAACCAGCCGCGAGTGTCCATATAATTGCTATCGCAATAAAAATACAACGAACGAAGTACTTTTCGCGGTTTCAGCTGTGTATACTGTGGAACACTGTGAAAGTACAGCGAGTGATCTGCTTGGTTCCGCTTTCAAGTACATCTGGGCTCTCTCCCGTGTTGGCTTCGCTCGCTCGGCGCAGCATCCCAGTGTTTTTTCTTACTGGTTGCGTTAGGTTGTGTTTTACGGCGTGTTTTGGGTGGCTTAGTCCTCGCTGTGCCTACCGTGTGCATCGTCAGACAGTGCCTCACAACTTAACAAAGTGGAAACAACGTTCGTGACGGCTTTACGGCGCCGCAGTCGAGACAATATGATGCTACAAACTACGGTCAACTATGCCTCAGCAAACATTGCTGCGTCGCCATGTTTATCAACGACAGAGACTTTTTATTGGCTGACTTTAAGTGGCGTCACCTGTACTGTTGAGGGGAACCTGAGCGAGCTATCGAAACTGTGCTTTTATAGCTATTAAATAAACCCGGACGGTGAAACGAGTTGAGGTATAGTATTTAATGGACGGCCAGGATTCTGAATACACACACAGTTGAAAATTTTCGGAAAACGTTTCACGACCAGTTTAAAGAACTTAGGCCGAGTATAAAAAGCATTTAGTTCGTAATAATTGTATATTAATATTTGCCTTGCCGTTAACCCATTTCGTTGCTGTGCTTTTGAGCTTTATCCTAATACGAGAACTATGATAATTATCTCTTTTTTTATTTAAATTTCCTGCATCACTTTCCTTTTATTTTGGGCGCACTTTCTTTACTTTATTGTCTGATGCTTCACAACTGCTTTATAACAAACTAATGTGAAATATCGCTTGCTTCTAACGCTAAGGAGCTGCACAAGTTTCTCCCAGCTGAAGAAAAAAATTAAATGAGGCAAAGGCTGCAGCTATTCAGTACATCTAATATAACATTCACTAAATTTATATAATCTTGAATGCGATGATTAATGCAATAAAATGTGTACTGACACACTGAAGCGGGATTTCCTAACGCTGTATTTATTGCTTCTGCAGTTTGACGTTGAAGCACTGCAGCAAGATCTGTACCATGACAGCAGACAGCTAGCAGCTGTCACACTGTCGGAGAAAGACGGCACGCTGCAAGTGGTATGTATATACTGACTGCAAGATAAAACAAGGACCACCGTTCTTCCCACTCAGTGCACGCTCAGACACCTAATATATAACCGCTAGAAGGTAACCGTGTTCGTCGACCATTAAGATCTACGCAGGAACTTCATGTTCAACCAGCGCCTCTGCACGTGATGTTTCTCAGGCTGCATCTTAGAAAACCGAGAAACAGCGCTCTGTAGAGTTCCAGCATTCCGTCTACTGACATCCCCCACGCCTTTCCTGCCAAGAACTTGAACAGCTCGGAAATACCTGTCAGGCGCTGCTTCATGTAGGTCACGTGCGGGCTCCAGCAGAAGTCTCTGTCAATGATTACGCCAAGAAACCTGTGAGTTCTGGCGTAACAAATGGGCCGCCCGTTGATTGAGATAGCATAAGGCGTCATTGGTGTGCGAGTGAAGGCCACTAATGCACATTTCTCTGGTGACATGATGAGACCTTGTTTACGCAAGTAGCTCGCTGCAAAGTTGCTGCTCTTTGAAGCCGCGCACTTATCTGAGAACGTGTGACCACCGAAGCCCAGACACAGATGTCGTCTGCGTATATTGAAATCTTGATGGTAGCTGGCAAGCATTCAGCAAGACCAACAAGTGCGAGGTTGAACAGCGTCGGGCTGAGAACTCCGCCTTGAGGAACGCCCCTGGAGGTATATCGTCGTGTAGTTGGGCCATCGTCTGTTAACACGAAGAATGACCTTGCAGTCAGATAACTTGCAATCCATGAAAAAACGCGGCCACAGAGGCCAACCGCCGCAAGAGCATCGAGAATGGCCTCATGTGATACGTTATCGTATGCGCCCTTCACATCAAGGAACAAAGCAGCAGATAGCCACTTACGGGACTTTTCGTGTTGAACATACGAAACGAGGTCAAGTACATTGTCGATGGAAGAGCGGTCACGTTGGAAACCAGCCATGCAGTTCGGATAGATCTTGTAGTGCTCGAGATACCACTCTAGGCGGCCAAGGATCATGCGTTCCATGATCTTTCCTACACAACTGGCCAGCGCTATTGGGCGGTACGAGGCGAGCTCGAGTGGAGATTTGCCCTGCCTCAAGAGGGGCACCAAACGGCTTACTTTCCAGTCGTCGGGGACATTGCCATCCTGCCATGAGGAGTTGTAGAGGCTCAACAATTCTCTCCTTGCACATTATCCAAGGTTGCACAAGGCTCGGTATGTAATACCATCTGGACCTGGAGATGTAGAACGCCTGCAGAGAGTTAGTGCCGCCTCGAGCTCCTCCATTGTAAAAGAGAGGTCCATGCGGTAGTCACGAGAATTGGGCACGTCACCTCCGGATGGAGGAGAATCTGGACGATTCGTTTGGTCGGCGATCCGCGCACAAAAATCCTCTGCGACATCGATGTCTCGCCACCCTTGAAAAAGTGCGAGTGCTTTGAATGGAAAACGCTGTTCCAGAAGGTGACGCAGACCTTGCACCGTTTTCCAAATGTGAGAAAGTGGCCTGCGGGGATCTAGTGTCTGGCAAAACGTTGTCCAACGTTCGGACGCTAATCTATCCATGCGACGTTGAATCTTCTTTTGCATCCTCCTGGCTGCCCGAAGGTCGTGGATTGATTTCGTGCGCCGATATCGACGTTCCGCCGGGCGTCGAAGTGCTCGAAGTCGTTCCAACTCTATGCCGAAATCGTTTCGCTTGGAAGAGGTCGTCGTCAACGTGCGAGAGGCACTTTTCATTATATTCTTGATTGTTTCCTCTAACCCAGATCTTAGGCCCTCGCTGCAAGCATCTTCCATGTCAGATTTCAACGTGGTCCATTGAATCGTTCGAATGGTCTTTCGTGGACCAGATCTAGATAAGCCTTTGATGTTAAGGTAGATGGGGATGTGATCACTCCCTTGTGTCTCATCATCTGGAAACCACTTGAAGCATCTGGAGAGAGAGTTGGAGACGAAAGCAAGATCAAGGCAGCTGCCGTATGTCACGCCTCTAAGAAAAGTAGAAGTCCGATGCATTTATTAGGCTGCATTCATACGGCACACCGTATAGGTGATGGATAGCCGAAAATTTGTTGTTTTCTGCAGTATACATAAAAACATTACTTATCTTTGTCTACACGCGGCATAAACCATTGCGCTATAACAAGGAAATGTGAGAGGTACATGGCGACCCACAGGAGCTCATTGAAGGTAGGGCCCACCGACATTGGGCTGCACCTGCAGCCCAATGTCGGTGGCCATACCACCGTTGGGCCATACCATCCCACCGGTGGGCTATACCAATCGTACCGTTTATTTTTGCGATTCTGATTATATTATCTCCAAATCGCCCGAGTCATATAGAAGGGTTGGCTTATTGGCACATATTACTTACCATGGCGATGCCTTTGAAAGCCAACACATCGCAGCCTACCGATTATGTTATATGAACAAGTAACCAGGCGAGATTGTGGTAATGATATTTTGCTGAGCCTTTTAGAAAAAACTTATTACTGCAAGCAGCCTGCATATTGAGAACGTTTCTGCATGCAGGAAGGAGTTGTTGGGCCTAAGTTGAAGATAAGGCCTATTGAAGCCAGTGAGCGCTCTATATATGGCGACCATGCTCATATTGTTGATACTATCGAAGACTCGAAGTCTAAGAGCCGTTACGGTAAGTGCGATGGTCGCTGAAGCTACTACAATTTTCAGGGATTTAGTACCAGCGCAACCATGGCGAATGTTTTCTTGAGTGTTTGAGGATAACTGCTATAAATAGCCACATTCGTTCTTAGAATGGACTGAGATACAGAACGTACTTTCGAGGTACACTTTTAAAGGTTACATTCGCTTTTTATTGTTTATAAGAGCCTTGTGATCGTCAGATCAACTTTTTTTAACGACAGGTGCGTAGCGAACACGGAATACACTAAACCCGAGCTTATACAAAAGGTCCTAGGGTAATCAATTACGAACTAAGCTCAAATGCGGCCCTTCAATTTATACAGACGCTTTAAAAATTATCCAGTACGAAATTTATATTGTTTCATAAACCCCGAATAGAAGCTATTTAGTGTACATTCCAAGAATACTCTGCATATTATGAAAAATTTCCGGTTGTTGCGGAGCTAACGCCGTACGGGAGTGCGAAATACTTCATCAACATGGGGTTTCTAGTCTTACCTTTACAACCCGAATGAGGAATGTATGGACGTTGCTTTCCTTCAAATATTACAGCCGGCGTTGTGATAGTACATGGAATATAATTACTGTATCTTTGAAAATGAACCACTCGGGAGTGTATAAGGTGACTCGGGCACGTATATCTCATACATTCTGGAATAGAGGATGATATCGGTAACATATTTTACACACCTCCAGCGCTTAGCTTTACCTTAGAGGAAGTACTTGCAGATCTATTGAAAAGTTGCACTCTTTTTGAGAACTTTTAGTTGCAGTATTACGCTAGCGTTTTTTTTTTACTGGATCAAAACTTTAACAGTTATGTTTCGGCACTTGAGAATGGGTTCTTACAGCGAAAACTATTATCAGATCACAAAAATAGCCGATTCTGGTGGCGTAGTTGTCCACCGCCGCCGCCACCCCTGCCAACGCCGGTGTCCGTAAAGGCTATCGCGTAGAATAAGAAAACGTAATAAAAAAAATAGCGCAGCTTGCACGAATTGTCGCAAGGCTGCGTCGCAACAGAGCAGGTGGACCGGTGGTGGTTTCTATAGTGCATTTATGATATACAGTGTGGTTAGCTAGAAAAAAATTGTCTGTTATTATCGCATCGCAATAACTGCGGACAAATCGGCGCAATGGTTCTGGGAGCGAACCAGAAGAAGATGATGAAAATGAAGTTGCCGAAGATAACGAATAGAGCGCGTGCCGGTTCATGAAGGTGGGAGTCTTCTAGCGCCACACGGTGAACGAGGCGCTTCCTGTACTGTACTTGACATTGCTATGCTTTTCTCTATTTTTTTGTTCATGTTCTTTTTTGTGTCTGTTTCTTCCTATCTCTCTCTAGCTCTGTCAACTTATTTGTTTGTTTTTATGCCTTTTTTGCTTGTTTTTCCTGTCTTCTTTCTTTTCTTTAGCCTTCTTTCTTTGTTTCTGTATCTCTATCTCTCTGGGTAGTCGGTCTCTCGCCTTCTATCTTTTTTCTTCCACTTTTACTTTCTCTATCTCTATAGTGGATATCTTGCTTTCTATCTTTTTCAGTTTATCTCTGTTGCTCTGAATCTCCATCTTCCTTTCTCTATCTCTTTCTCTTTTTTTTGTCTTTTTTCCCTTTATATTTCTTTGTATACCTGCGCTGCTCTATCTGTGCCTCTGTGTAGTCAGTCTCTCACCTTCTAGTTTTCTCTATTCTTCCCGTTCTTATTTCTTTTTTTTCTCTCTCTCTCCTTCTTTATCTCTGTAGTCGGTGACTCGTCTCCTTTCTTTCTATGTTGTACTTCTCTGTTTCTATTTGCTTGCTCTCTCTCTCTCTCTGTCCGCACTCCTTCTTCCACCCTTCCTTCCCTCCTCGTAACCCTCACATTTCTCCTTCTCGCCGACACTTCCCTTTGCCCAACACCTTGATGAACCGTACTATACAAGGCGACGCTCTACTCTGCCAGCATGCCTGGATAGCCGAGTGGTTAAGACGCACGCCTTTGATTCGGGCGTGCGCGGCTTCGAATGTCGCCTCGGGAAAAAGAAATATTGTTAGCCGTGATTTTGTCTCTATGTATTTCTCTCTTTCTCTCAATCTGTGCTCGTTCTCTCCTCCATGAAGTTATTGCATCGTTCGCCGGGTATATGGGCGCTCCGCTTCTGGTAGCCCAGAATAGGAAGGCGATGAAGAAGAGAACGAAGATGGCGCCTGCTGGTTCGTGCTGATCATCATTTTCTACCGAAGACACACGTCCAACGTCGACCTTAAAAGTTGTACTGCGAAAATATCCAGTGGGGGACGCCATATGAACCTAGGCCTTAAGGGTGGCTGCTGAGTGTTCTGCCGCAGAGCCCCGCTGGTGCTTGAAACTCCTTCGCAAAAAGACGCCATACAGACGTCATGTCGGACAAAGAATCACGTGAACATATGTAATATAGCGTGGTAGAAGATTAAAATCACACCCAGGCGTCATACAATCCGAATGGCGTCAACAGTGGGTCGTTGAATATGTTCAACCCATTACAAAAGGCTAAGTCATAATGCTTCATTGTCATCAGCCACATGCAGCATCAACAAGGTGCACATAATGCTTTATAGATATGTAGCAGGTATCTTTGTTCTCCACTGAATGAAGAATAATGGCATATTGGGTTCCATACTTCACAAAAATTATCATAATTTTTATCATAATTTTTGTTGTAATGAGTACCTTGCAAGTGTGTATGTATGAGTTACCTCAAGGAAGTTTACAACAGGCTCTAGAAAGGCCGTTCTTCCAGCGGTCACTGTTACTGTGCTGCCTGTTCACTGCAGGCTTGTCGCGAAAAACGCTTGTGAATGACAGGCATGTATTGGTTTCCCGCTTTGTTGTTCTTTTTTTCTTGGAGCTATAATTCGCCTGGAACCATTAAAAGTGCCAATCGGAGCAAAATTGGCATACCATCGGAACAAAATTTATTTGGTGATAATTTTTTTTAAATATTGTCATGCGATTTGTCCGACACACATTAAACATCTCCCTACACATCGCGCAGTGCCTACATCCACAAGCAGTCGAATTGCTAGAGACGTCGAGATATCCGACAGAAGCTTGGTCGTGAAGTCCGTGGAAACGATATCCGCAGTGGATTAGGGTGATCTACTTAACATAGAGGAGGTGTGTTCCTCTAAGTGAAACATTACGACAACATAATTTCTTTGCACGCAGCATGAACATGTGCAGGGGTGTTTTTTATGGCGAAGATGCGAGGTTGTCAACAATTATGCAAAAGAGGGAATCATGGTGCCACACGTCGGTGTGTGAAGTAACCGAGAAACCAAAAAAAAGGGCAAGTGTCCCATGAAGTGTGAGTTTTTGCAGATAACAACGCTAAAACACGGAACGGAGAGTGGACACAAACCACAACGCCGTGGTTTGCGTCTTTATACAGCGAAAGCTGTTATGAGATCACAACAAGGCTCGTTTCTGCGCCGTAGTTGTCCGCCGCCGCCGGTGTCCGTAACCAATATCGCACGAAATAAGAAAAAAAACTAAATAAATAAAAAACTCCTATGACAGAACGGGAATCGAACCCGGGTCCTCTGCGTGGAAGCCCAGCACTCTACCACTGAGCTACCCCGCTGCTTGAAACTGCGCTGCAAACTTACCCTATGCAAGGTTCATGTCGGGTAAGGAATCGCGTTAATGTGTGTTGTAAAGCGTTTCAGACCAGTAAAGTAAGAACCAGGCGTCACGCAATGCTAATTGCGTAACGAGTGGGTTGTTTAATGGTCCAACCCATTACAAAAGCCTGGGGCATAATTCTTCATCGTCGTCCGCCACAGCATCAACAAAGTGCACATATCAAAGTGCACATATCACAAAGTGCACATATCAAAGTGCACATATCAAAGTGCACATATAAAAGTGCACATATCAACAAAGTGCACATAAGTACCGCTACACTCTTGTGTAGCGGTACCCACTACACAAGAGTGTAGCGGGTACCGTGCTTTTCCGCATAACCCCTTCAGGCGCAGCGTCCACATATGTGGACGCCACTTGTTTTTGCCTGTTCCTCGAACTAGTGGCAAAGAAAGGGCAAGATACATTGTGCATAGGAATAATTGAACCTTCTGCATAGTCAACACGTCTTGACTTGACCCGATTGTGCTTGCATACGACTGCAGCCGGTCAGTTTGATGAAGGTACTGCCATGTATGACGGGTCACTGGACGTGCCGCGTTCCAGGACCAACTTCATAAGTATTATTTTTCTTTGCTCAAAATGAACATAGCCAATAACGAACTGCGTGTGAACTTTGATCCTAAGATTATCTTCTTTTTGCGTAAAAAATCGGACATGACTGGCTGCAAAATATTTAAATATTTTTTTTTCCTGAAATAAGTTTCTTTCCTGAAATGTAATAGCGAGTGCCTTAAAATTATGTTGCGCAGAATTCAGACATTTCCGGACAGTGCATCATAATGTGCGCCTGAAGGGGATAATGAAGAATAATGTCATAGTAGACGCTTCCCCACTACACAAAAATTATGACGATTTATGGCGTAGTGGGTACCATGCAAGTGGGCTTGTAGTAGTTGCCCAAGAGTGTTTAAAAAAAGGTTCAGAAGGCCGCTCTCCCAGCTTTCGCTGTGACTGTGCTGCGCGTTCCGCGCAGGCTTGGCGGTTTTTTTCATCCCGTCTTTTAGCACTGTTTTCTACTGTTAATCATGAACCAACCGGCCCAAATACGTACCCTACTGAAGTGTCAGTTGTCTCAGCTGGCTCCATCACAAAGCAACACAGCCGGAGCTTCAAATCAGACGCCGGCTTTCTAACTAACTGACAAATGTAATCTTCGTCCGTAAATGGAATTTGATGGAACGGCAATGCTCAATGTAAACCCAATGCCACGTTTCCCTCTAGCACTGCCCCACGCCATTACATGACACCACGCTCTTTTCATTGACAAGCGAAACAAGTGCACATACTGCTTTATACCTTCTAGCGACTAACTATGCATGTGCACCCGGAACCTCAAACAGTATGTTAACCCGTATTTATGTTTTTTGGATTCCAGGGAAAATCGTAGAGGACCGAATGACAATCTCTGAACGTAACACCGATGGCCGTGTTGGCTACGATTCATGTGAGTAATGTAACACTGAACTTAAGCGTCCGCCTAATAAGATTTGACTTTGGGATTTTGTAGCTAAATACAGCGTGGAAATCGTCTATCCCGAAGTGCTCGTAACGTGCGACTCAAAATTTCTTGCTGGATTCAAAAATAAGGCAAGCTTGTTAAAATATGTCCTGATCACCTTTCAAGTTGTAAGTAGCGTTTGTATTCTGCGAGGAATGCTACCATATCATGTGCATTGTCCCAAGAACTCAAATTTTATTTGATTTTCAGGTCACGATACGCTACAGCACCGTTATTAAGCCTAAAATAAAGCCCATCTTACGAGGCATCGAAATCACCAACGTAAGTTAGTCGACGTATATTATATTCAATGAAGGATCACGAAAATGATTTGTCTCGGCTTTCGAACGAAGGTCTTGTTAAAAAAAACTGGAATGATGTTATTCTTCAGTGCTTGGTCATTCTCGAAGCTGTTTAACCTCAACTAGGTCGCAACCTCAACACACACACACACGCATGCATGCACACAAACACACACACACACACACACACACACACACACACACACACACACACACACACACACACACACACACACACACACACACACACACACACACACACACACACACACACACACACACACACACACACACACACACACAAATTGCCTCAGTTCCACTCAAGGTGACCTCTGTGAATGTAGTGGCGCTGCTGTTCTACTACTTGCTGTTTCCCTTACTACGTGTTTCCCTTGCCTTTTTTTCTGATTTTGTAGGGGTGTTTGTGATTACGTTTTATGTAGAGTAGTAGACATGGGAAAGGACGTGTGGCAACTTGAGCCAGACCCGGCCCTCCTACAGTGATTTTAAGCCCTATTCACACTCGAGCCACCCTTCCCCGTTTCACTGTGCGGGTACCGTTTCACTGTGTGGCAACGTGTCAGGTGGCTAGGCCATCTATGGGTGTATCTGGGGATCGGAGCGAAACATGTGACGCGGACACTCATCTGTCGTCAGGCCTTGCCCTAGACAATGTCTCTAGCTTATAGTTTTACCTCAGACTTGCTAGTTGTTTAGGTTTACTTCGTGATATTGTTCACTACCTCCTCCTATTGTACCGCCAAGGCAACCTCACCCACACTATAGTCGTATTTTGTTGTTTTTTAGATGTGAAGCATCTTAGAGCGGGGTTCAATCCGGTGGTGGTGGTGGTGGTGTGCGGCGCGACCACCGTTACTGCGCATGCGCAATCCCTTTTAAAAAAATGAAAAAACCTCCTCTCCTCCTCTCTGCATACCCTCGCCGCGGCCTCCACACCCCCCACTGCACATGCGAGTCCCCCCCTCTCTCTCCTACGCTCCCCCCCTCTCGTCTCGCGACGCCGACGCAGGCAGCGTCTGCTAGCGAGTTTCTTGGTTGGAAAAACCGACTCCTCGCGCTGCACAACCGTTCACTGCCCCCCCCCGCATATATGGCACTGGATCTTGACCTCCAAGGTGGTGCCGGTGGGAGATTTCTCCTGTGCGTTGTTGAACAATAAAAATTCGCTGCGTGTGCGTTAACTAAAAGCGGACTGCAGGTCTCTGTGTCCAGTCGGAGTCTTCTGTCTCTCGTTGCCCATTAGCAGCGATTGGCATGTTACAGTAGGCAACACCGGTCCATCACTGCGTGCTTTGCGCCTCCCCAGGTTTCTCTCCTGCGCAACGCTGCGATGAGCGCCAGCGTCAACGCCGCCGCCAGTGTAAGCGTTAGCGCCCGCTGCTTCACATCTACACATGGTTCCCTTTAGCGGAAGATGGTGTAATTTTCTTTTAAATGCGAAGCATTTCTTAGCGAACTTCCGCGAGTTTGAGCGTATCTATCTAGCTATCTATCTATCTAGCCGCCTACGACTTTGTGCTCTCCTGGCCATATCGTTAATGCAATTTACACCAAATTTGGTATGGCATAACATGACCGTATGACAAACATAAATGGCTCGTCATATCATGAAAAGCATGACCAACTTCTCATGAAAAGTATGATTTACATGCCACGTTCATAGCCCGCTCGCGGCCGTTTCGTTAGCCTGATATACACCAAATGTGGGATTGAGTGACGTGACTGTACGATGCACATAAATGACAGGTGGTAATATGCAAATGATGACGTGCATGTCATGAACAACATGATTAACATGCCACGCTCATGGCGCGCTCGCGGCCGTTTTCTAAGCTTGATATACACCAAATTTGGTATTGAGTGACATGACTGTATGACGAACATAAATGACCAGTGGTAATATGGGAATCATGACTTGTCATGTGCGACATGACTTGCATGCCACGCTCATGGCGTGCTCGCGGCCGTTTCGTTAGCTTGAGATACACGAACTTTGGTATTGAGTGAGATAACTGTATAATGAACATAAGTGGCAGGTGGTAACATGAAAATCTTGGCACGCATGTCATCTACAATGCCATTTACATGCCGCGCTCATGGTGCGGTTGCGTCCAGTTCGTTGGCTTGATGTACACCAAAATTCGTATTGCGCGACGTGACTGTATGACGAACATAAATGACAGGTGCTATCATGGAAAACATGACATGCAAATTATGTAAAGCATGATTTGCTCCTTCCTAGCTGCTTCGCATTACATCGATTCCCAGAGTGCGTGGAATCTGCCGGCTTTTTTCCTTCTGAAACTTTCTAGAATATTTTCAACGTTACCTATTGATTGCCAACAAATATTTGTATGAATCATTCTCAAACAGGCTGCGACATTATAGTATGACGCCAAATGTCTGAATATTTTTTAAAGACAGCGATAAGCACTAAACAAATATTAGTCTACATTATAAAGCGCATCATTTGGGGCAAATGTGAACATTATAAAGCAAGTCCAATTTTTCCATAATTTTTCATTATAAAAGAAGTTATTAAAAGTGGGCCTTACGCGAACACTTTTAAGTCGAATTCTACTTATTAAAAAAAGGCTAATTTTTTTTGAGGGACACAAAAGAAGCTTTGGCCAGTGCAGTGGATCAAAACAAATGAGATCAGATGGATATTAAACATATAGTGAATAAATAATAAAAAATATGCACAAACACTAGGGGGGACTTTCGTACAACATGCAACAATATAAAATCTTACGGCACCAATGAGTTTATTGAGTGTCGTTGCACACCCAGTAATGTCATAAGGAGGTGTGACAAGTTTTAATGAAAGGTCTTCACCAGCAAAAAAGTTATGAATGTTCGCGTATGGAAAAGTACCACAAATATAAGCTCTGAAAAAAATTAAAAAAAAGATTTTAAACAGGTGCAGCGCTTACACAAGCTGATCAGGAGCGCTACAGTTCCGAATATTTGTAGCCAGTTCCATCGTGCACCTTACAATTCGTTGCGTTTGCTCTAGCGGCAGATCGCTATTTTTTTCTAGCTTGATTAGCAGCATCACTGCCATGACGGGATGCTTTCGCAATGTGGTGCCGATCAATTATGATAAAAGCGTTTGCAGTGTAGAGGGCAGGCTCGATGTCCACTTCCTTCAAGATATCGAATGTACTTCTGTTGCCATTACTGACATGACACACAGTGTCATACAAAGAAAAGTTGATGATTGACAGGCTCACATACGTGTCCTTGAGCTTAAACAACACAAGTACGGCGTTGCGCGTTCGCCTGGTGAGAAGTTTGACTTTTATGATTAAAATGATAATTTGGGAATGCTCTTAGAGAGTTATTACTTATTCGCACTTTAGGTTATTGTAAATAACCAAGAGAACAATACATATCAAGCTATTTCCATGACAACACGAAACTGGCACTTTCAGTTTCGGTTTCTTAAATGATTGGGTGGTCAAACATTTTTGCTTGCATTCTTTGAAAGAAACAACGCAGAAAGAAACTTTATGCAGCAAAATGACAGGAGATAAATCGCACATTTAATTTAATCAAAAAGCAACAAATGACATTTAGAAAAAACACTTGCTTTTTCCACTTGACCTCTCAGCTTAAGACAGATTTTCAGTTCTGTAGTCTTTTGAAGATATCGTGCTTCTGCTAATAAACTTCGGATTTGTGTTCGGAAAATTAACAGACCGGGCGATGACCATCTCACTCGCCTCTCATGTGCTACATTGCGACCGTAAGCTCCAGATATATTACAAAAGTAATAATTTACCCACAATTCTAATGATCCATTGACTGCAGCTAACGATAAGCTATACTACTACGATTAATTATGGGCCTGCCGTTACTAGGGTTCAAAGCTTTTCTTCAATTATTATTGCATGAGTGTATAACTATTACCACTACCAGTTGCTATATGCTAATTTTTACTGATATCACATGCAATAATTTAGATTTAGTTGGTATACTATATTTCTTTACCTTTGCTCACGAGAACATACAACATACGAACGGACGATTCTCCGTGCTCGGAATAATGCGCATAAAGGAAAGCTTTTATCTTTCCTGCGTCTATATTTGTATTCTTTGATGCACTTATCTCAGGTATCCAAATGTACCTCGTAGGGTATCGTTAAATGAGTTTTCTGCAAGCCTGACATTTATGTTTCTTCATTGGTGAAGCTACATGCAACTACCTTCATTTGCCGATTGTATGGCATTGTTCAATCCAGGCATGAAGTGCTGATTACTCCACACAAGTACCATCTTACTGATAAAACAAAATCGTTAAAGGGCTTCATGGCTTCACCTTCACGGCCTCTACGACATTACAGCATCTTTTAGTCAATAATATTCCATGGATAGCATGCCCTCATAGTTATTCCTAATTTGGGTGCATATCTATGAAACAAGCGAGTGTTTCCTTGAGAGACTCATTTTTCGTTTAATATTCTTACAGAAGACGGAAGAAGATAATTTCTACGACTACGTAGGAAGTGACGGCATAGATGCGATTCCGTCGCTCTATAAGATTAGGACTTATGTAAATGAATATAGTGCGTATTACGAAGGCTATGATTTGGTATACTTTCTTACTGGGTAAGTATACAGTTACAAGAGCAAAGATTTTGCGTCACTTGTTTCACCGAAGAATAAAATCACCTGTGGCATTTTTATCAAAACGCAAAGAAAATATTTCCTCCACATTGGGTACTCAACCTGGAACTCTGAAACAGGAGACTGCCCGCTCGCCCCGAAATGGCCAACGAAACTACCCAGCACCTCCACCACTCTGGCACGAGGTTTATTGACGCCAAGTAGCACTTGCGAATGAGGCTTGCGTACGCTGAAGGCGGGCGGCGAAAACCAACACAGGAATCACAGAGCTAGCGCCAACAGCTAGCGCTCCGTTCTCCCAGCTAAGGCTGTGTCCCACTGTGGCATACTGATCTTCTTCCTCCTTACACTACCATCATATAGAACTCACGAAAGGTTTTTTTTTAAATTTTATACTTTAAAAAAAAGGCATATGGCAGCGCACACCAGGTAAGACAACGATCACGCACACACAGGAACGACACGAGCACTGAACTTCAACTGGTTTTTATTACGGGACAGATTCGCTTAAATAGAAACGCATGCGTCGTGTTCACATGACGTTTTCCTTGTGCAGTGATCAAAACCCAGAGCACCCTATCATGCAGCATCAATAAAATCGCTTACACAAGAGCATAGCAAAAGATAGACAGGAATAGGCAACAGTGTGACGTTTTGATACCTAAAATCTTTCTTTCGAAGCCAGTGCCACCGATGGGCAACTAATGCACGTTTCCTTCCTCTCGAAAATTTCCGCCGCCTCTATGATTTCCCGTGCGACCTTGCTTTTTCTTTGCTCACTACCATTCGTGTTGGAAAACACGAAGGTAATGAGCAATTAAGTGAGCTCCTTAGACCTAGCCTTGTCTTCCGTTGTGGTCACGGTATAGAACCGTTGCTTTAGTGGAAACTTATGTGAGACAAAAAAAAAAGGTTGCACATTAGATTTTAACGCAGACATAGGCTAATTATAAGGTAAGAGATCGCTGTTCCCGGCGAAAATAACCTTATCGAGAAGAGTATTGATGAGTTGACCTCCTGAAATGTGCCTAAATGTTAAGGCTTCTCAGGGAAACCTGTAACACAAAGGCACACGTCGAGCACTATACGTCCCAACAGCTTAGCCATATTAAAATGGTATCTTGCCACTGGTAAGGTGGCGGGTTCTTGGATTATGAATCATTCCATTAGCTAATTGAACCACGGCTGGTTTGAGAAACCTGAAGCTCATGCAGGAAGGTCGTTAGTGTATAATGTGTGCAGTCGGTGTTTTAATTGTGAAGCATTGCTTAACGAACGGAAAGTGTATTTAAAGTGTATGCGGGCACGTTCATAAAAAACTGGAGACGGCGCACACTGTTACACTTTCAGACGTGTAACGTCATTGCAAAAAAGAAGGGGGCGCTTAAGGCTTCGTATTTTATAGTAGAACGTGACAGTGTAATCCGGAGCTGTTCGTACCTCGTTCTCAATCGCTTGACGTGGCGAAATGACTGGCCATGGCTTTGGACATCAGCTTCACATCGCGGCAGCAATCTGACGACGACACGCGGCAAGGAAGCGTCATCGTCCCTAATGAGTCATAGCTGGACGATCAGTTTCGATATGGCCCCTAAAATTCGACGATGAATACCACGAATAACGTATAACTTTGGTGATTTCAAAAAAAATGGGTAGTCCATCAATGGTCAGGCACTGCAAGTTTCAAATATAAACGACTGCCCACGGGTCAATCATTGACAAGTTCACTAATCTGGTTTGTTATTTAGTCGAAACACTGTCATTTCAGCTGCGGCAAGGTATTTCCGCTTCGACGTAGAGTTCGTCTGCGAAAATGTTTAGAGCCTTGCTGTCATATGAACTTTTTACAGAAATCTAAAAAAGACTGGGACAGCTACGGACTAATGGTGGGAAGATTGAGCAAACAGTGGAGGTGGTGGCCTTCCTGTCATTGTTTCCTTCCCCGTGACCTTAGTACCACTCTTCCTTAGGTTCACTTCCCTTTCCACCCCTTGCATCCGGTGCTATATATGATTATGTTTTGATTTACACTATCCTTTCCTTTCCCTCCTAAATCTCACGTCGGTTTTCACCCTCGCCTTCCTTTCTCAACCCTTGCAATACTATATTATACATGGCTAGGCTATGCTTTACCCTCTCCTCATCTTCCTTTCCCTCGAATGACTCTTCCTCCGCCTTACTTTCGTTTCCCACCCTTTCCTATAATACTATACTATATTAGGCTATGTTGTGATTTACCCTCTCCCCTCTTTTATTCCTCCTCCTCACATGACTACTCACGCTGAGTTCCCTTTAGCGCCACTTTCCTATACTATGTATGGCCGTCATTTCCTTATTAAACCACTACTACTATGCTTCCAAGTCGCTTTGCACAGGTGCGCCGAGTTTTGTGCGTGCGTCGGCCACGGCTAGAACTAAAGCCTAAACAGATGCGCTGTTAAGAACATCGCCGTGTACTTCTTTTTGTGCGCAACGGTATCTGGAGCGCTAAAATTGCAACAGCTTGTACGTAAGTGGCTAGCCAGGGTCTTACCATTGATAGCGCTGAAGGCATGTTTAGCTTAGTCGGTTAGGCAGTTACCTTCCTAGTGTGGAGGCCCGCGCTCATAGCCAAGCCTTTTAACCCATTAGGGCTCACTGTACTTTATAAAGTACACTTCCTTTTTCGATGATAGAAAATACAAAAAAAAATATTCTGATCTTGCTCATTAAAATTTCTGATGCCAAAGGTTGCAGAAAGATAATCCTAATTTGGAATATTGACTCGGTAATGTATTTTTCTGTTTTTTTGAGTCGTCAAACTTTAGGAAAATGAGATCCTGTTAAATGCGCTTGGTCAGCACTACTTTTTGTAAATTAATTTGAAGTTTTACATTTTATATGTTGAAAAAAACGGACTGCTTCTGCTTCAGCAAGAGCAAGTCAATCCATGCAAAGCGCGAGAAGCCTATAGACTGCATAGTTTAGCTTTGAGGAGTAATCAAATGTTGCTGTACTTTATTTGGTACACTGGGACTTCGTGGGATCATACATTTAACTCTTGTTATGTGTTGCATCATAGATTGAACAGGCTTTTTTAACACGAAAGTGTTTTATGCCGGGGTCCACCACGGCTCCTCTGACGTATTTCCGTCACGGATATGACGTTGTAAAATATAAACTAACATATTGAGAGCAAAGAAAAAGCTAGAAGAAAACGTTCCGTCACAGGGCGTCGAACCTGCGACCTCTCACTCCCGCAGCGCGCAGCATGAAACCACTCGGCCACGCTAACGGCAAGCTATTTATATACACCATATCGTTGGCGGTCCTCAAGCCCTCGACTTCAGCGCGTTTTCGTCATCAGTATCGAGATGGCGCGAAGGTGGCACGGGAGTGCGCGCTCTAAAGGTCGCCGTGGCTCTCGCTGTGGTGAGCGCGCGCCTCCACGGGGCGTGGCCGCTCGTGCGCGCGCGCTTATCTCCTGATCGGGGCATTGGCGCGCATACGTCTTGTGCTTCCACCGCAAGTTTGCTATGAAGTTACAGTGGTTAAAAGTGCGCGAAGGTCTCTGCGCTCAGCGCAGCGGCCGCGTTTACGAAAGCAGCGCGCTGCTCACATACGAAGTAACAATTGTTACAGTTGTTCACGTTCGTTCTGTGTATACTTGTGCGGTCATGTCTTTCTTCGTGTTAGAGCTGCGCGCTTGAGATATCGAGCTGTGAAAGTTAGTTCGTGCTCGTCCTGTGTATGCCCATTTCGTGCGTCCTTTCAGCTTGAGGTGCACGCAGCAAGTTTCAAGCTGCTTGCCGTTCTTCGCGTGACATTTCAATTTGTTGCTGTAGCATTCATTCCTTCGCCCTTGTGGTGAAACAATCCACAATAAACGCTCAACTACCTGTGTGAAGACACGTTGCGATTGCGTGTTATACCGATTCCTTTGACACAGTGATCAGCGATGTTTTTTTTGTTATTAATGGCGTTTTTTCGGTTATCTCAGACTCATGAGGCTGCGAAAGATGTCCCTGTGAATATACGAGAGCCTCTTGATGTTTTAATTGTCGATTCTGACCCTAACATGGGAACATAGGACGAGGGGAGGGGAATGACGACGGTGCGAATGAATACTCTCTGCTAAGGATGAAAAAAAACATAGAACGAAAGGAACGTGGGAAAGACAACTTCTGTTTTGACTCAGGAAAGCACCTTTGTTTCGAAAATGGCAAAGACAACAGCATATAGTTGCTATGCTGACGAAAGACTACAGTTTAGTCACTATGCTCTCTATCGTGGTGGCCATTCACTGAAAAGAAAAAAAAAACTTAGTGCCACTGTCCTCCCTTCTTCATCCACAGTAACAATGACATGAGGGGGTTCGATCTCCACGATCAAGCTGGGAATTGCTAGAGAATTTTCATCCCTGAGAAAAAGCAGTACCAGTCCCTATTTATCCAGATCATCTAAATAGCCGCAGACAACGCATAAAGGGTCTGCTACCACACTGGAGGTTTTAGCAGGCCCTCTACGCGTTGACTATTGTCCTTTAGTCGCATAATAGCAAAACACTGACTGCGCCTTGTTGTACCTAAGAGAAGTATCAAAGCTCTCCAGCTTCCACCATGCTTACTATTACCCTCTATCCATACGGACATTTTCACAAGAAGCTGGCAAAACAGTTGAATCTTGCCAAAATACATGGAAATGTTGCGAAGTGCGTGACGTTACGCTTTCCCTAAAGCACTGGTCTTGACCAAGTTGCATGGGCAAGATAATTTGCCCATGCAACTTGGCAAGGGTCCAGCGTACTCGCCATTCTTGCATCAAGTCAACTTTCCCGTTGCTATCTTGAAGGCCCAGCGTTCTTTTTATAGTACAGTATCATAACTCCGGAAGAAATACACATAACTCAATGTCAGTTTGCACGTGCCGTTGCCTTTTGTGGCTAATTAAATATGCGAAATCTTAATAAAATCGGACCAGTACTTCTTCCGTGGGCTTTAATGGGTTAAAAAATAACTTTTTAAATGGGAAGCATTTATTAGCGGACTGCAGGCACTTCGAGCATATTATCTATCTATCTATCTATCTATCTATCTATCTATCTATCTATCTATCTATCTATCTATCTATCTATCTATCTATCTATCTATCTATGGATGGATGGATGGATGGATTTGGCTATTACCTACTTTCATTTCCTCCCCTGATATGCGGGGCGGGAGTAGCCTGGCTTCTGGCCCTGAGGACTGGTCGGGTCAAGGAGGTTTCCCGAACCCAACAGGAGGAATCAGAGTCTATACTTGCAGATCTCCAGTAAGCCAGCGTCGTCACCCGTACAGGGTCCACCCTTTTTAGTCTGTGTGTTTAGAACGGGATTGTTTGGCGGGGCTCATAGACCTCGGGGAAGACCGAGGTTGGATGGATGGATGGATGGATGGATGGATGGATGGATGGATGGATGGATGGATGGATGGATGGATGGATGGACGGACGGAAATACTCAAAGTGCCTTTGGTTTGCAAAGAAATACTTCGCATTCAGCTGTAAGTTTTGTTGATTCAAGTGTTATTTAAGCAGCTGTCTCATTGGTATGCACTGACAAGTCAAGCGGCATTGTGATTGTCAAGAAGCCTCAAGGAAGGCGTTGTCTATTGGTTCAGTAAATAATGTTTCTTTTCTGTGCAATTCAGCGCCACGTTTCACTTTTACAGCTATGACATGATTGTGGTGAACAACGGCACATGGGACCGTTCTTACAAAGGTTAGTCGCTCCATTCATTAACACAATGGCAACACTTCTTTTGCGTACATGTGGTCGTAATCTGTTCGTACCCATGTATTAGGTAAACAAAGCAACCTAATTTCAATGAAGGCACGTCGTGTTAGCGCACACGTCTGCCGGAAAGACACCTTGTCAATCTCGACGTGGACGATTTGATAGGGCATGCCGCTGGCGTCACGCCACGAGTGGTCTCTCCCGGTAGTGAGAGCGACAAATAGCGACAACACAATGGGACTTGAAACAGAATGACGGTATTGACAGACAACATAAGGCGTGCCATTAACGACAAACCCTCTGTAAGCTGATACTGGGAACATGACACCGCGCCTTTGACCAATATAGGTCCACCTACTGAAGCCTTGGGCAGCCTTATGAGGAAACTATTAATTATTGTAGTACATCTATACCACACTGTTTGAATGCCATTCGCACCCACCTTTTAGTCTACAATTGCTAAGTAGAAATTCCCGTTTTCGCTTCCTCACAGGCTTCGCCTTTGTTGGGTCTGCTTGCCTGCCTTCCCGTGAGCAGCTTGGCGAAGACATTCGCCAACACTTTCGTGGGAATACGCACTATGACACACGAAATGGCGCACACGTAAGGAGCATGCAAACGTCTGAAACAGTACCTTGCACAGCTATGGATTAAGCACCGCGTTATCATTTTGCATTCAAAATTTATCGCTATGCATTAGCCGCATTTCACAATTATGCGAGAATGGCTTTATGAGTGGTCGAATAATTTATAATTTGCTTGAATGCCTTAACGTCTAGATTTTGATACCTAGAACTATGCAGATCAGTGTCCGTCACTTAACACATGGCTTGCCTCCGCTTTTACAAGGATACCTTTCTCAGTGCACTTCCATCGCCTTTTTCATCTTATAAGATTAACAAATATTGTCCAATATACGACGACGAGCAGAAATAAGAGAATTTTATAACTAAATATCATACTTGCTGCATCGCATTTGGGCTGTAGCAAAAGTAAGAACAAAAACACACATTAAAATAGGTCTAGCAGTCTTTGCTTTTAGCCCGTAGCTGGTAGGAGCTGTTGTTCCTGGAAACTTTTAGGCTCTCTTGCTGAAGCGCCCCAATTAGCCTGATTTGCTGCGAGTTCATGTCTGCCTTGTGTTGAAGTTCAATGACTCTTTCAAATGATATAATGAGCCTGTAGTAAATGTCATCACGTCGAGAGCGACAATGTTGTTTAATCGGTATTGTATAAAAATGCTGGAAAATTTAATATGTAATGTACTTTTCTCGGCCATCCTTTAACACAAAAGTGTATTATGCCGGGCTCCACCAAGACTTCAAAGACGTATTTCCGTAACAAATATGACATTGGTTAAAGGCACACCAACAAGAAAAAAATTCCGTCACTTGTAATCGAACCCACGACCTCTGTGTTAAAGACGATAGCCGCCCGGTGTTCTAGCCACTATGCTTATTGCGAACATGCACGAGGCGTTACAAACGCGCCTTATATCTTTCACACATTCACTCGCATGGCGGGGTGGGGTGGTGCCGCCGTCTATGAGCGCAAAAGTGTAATACTGCGCGTCATCACTTAAAGAGCGCCGATAGAGAGCGATTTCGGGGATGACGCAGACTGACGCTGACGCTGACGCAGTGAGTGTGCCTCGATAGCATCAATGCGTGCGCAATCTCCAGCGAAGAACGCTTCCAGTATTAGCATCGAGGAGGCGCCCTAGCTGCATTTACGTTCTTTGCATTTCGCCTCGTGTTGGCGTGTGACGGCTCCTTTGTTAGAGTAATGCAGCTTTTACATGCACCAACGGTGTTTCTCCGCCGCCTAACTGCTTCTGGTGCGATAGCACCGGCTAATAAAAAACTGGTGCTATAAGCGCTGCAGAAAGGCAACAATCTCAACTGGCGAATTTCGCGACTTTGATGGAGTAAGATAGACGCAGCGGGGTGCGGGAGGCCTTCGTGCGTTCATGGATCGTTCACGCTACGAACCTCGGCCTCCCGTGTTGGCTGAAGCGCATTATGATAGCGTATGCATGCGCACAGGCATATGTTACCCTATTACTGGGGAGCGCACAACTTGCCGCTTGTTTCCTCAATTGAAAATACTTTGAAAGAGTGCATTTCGAGTACCCGTGTTTATTAAATGCGAAGCATTTCTTGAGCGGGCTGCCGGCGCTTTGAGCGTTTCTTTCTTTTCTATCTATCTATCTATCTATCTATCTATCTATCTATCTATCTATCTATCTATCTATCTATCTATCTATCTATCTATCTATCTATCTATCTATCCGCCTACGTCTGGGTGATCTCGTGATCATTTCTTTAACTTGGTATAAGCCAAAAAGCGGTATTTGAGGGTAAGACAGTTTGAGAAATATGACTGTCTGGTCACGACATGAATAACGGGAAAATCCTGCTGCTCACGTCGTCAAACCCTTTTCTCCCGACACGTGTTGGCACATACCCATATACCACTGGCCACGGTACGCAGGGTCTGCGCCACAAGTGATTGACACTTTATATCTGTCCCGGAACGGTGACTACAGACATTAGTAACCTAAATGTGAGAGTGGTAATAGAAACTGGCAACGGGAGCGTAGACTCAACGGATGCAAAGATAAAAAATCACGCTATATCCACGAAGTGAATGATGATGAGTGGGCGAAGCTCGATCGTTTTCATCCATGGCAGAAAGAGAATGTGTGGTCTGAAACGCGCTTATACTTCATGGTCACCAGCGTCATCGTCATCGTTATCACGTGTAGTGGGTACATTCCACTATACTGGAACGCGCTTATATTTCATCGTTATCACGTGTAGTGGGTACATTCCACTATACTGCGTCATCGTCATCACGTGGAGTCGGTACATTCCACTATACGTGGCTATCTACCTACTACTACTACAGAGGAGGGACACCCCCACACCCTTAGGAGCTTCACCCCTAAAATCAGGATATCAGGAGGAATCGAACCCAAGCGTTCTGCGTGGCAATCAGGTATTATACCACAGAGCCGTGCCACGTCTTGAAACTACCTTGGAAAAAGACACAATGGAGGCGTAGGATTGGTGCAACTAATATTGTGGATGCAGTGCTGGCTATCTAATGTGATAAGAAAACAATAAACATTACGTACGTAAAGTTATGACAAAGATGTCATGCTGGGTTAGCGTCAATCCTGGTTGCAGTGTTGACTGCAACATAGCAGTCTAATAAACATTACATTTGTATTTCTGTGATTCAGCAAGCTATATTCAAGCGTTACCGGACCCCGGTGGAATATGCTAATTGAAGTTACGTGTGATATTTACATCCTCACACTATAAAGCGCACTTCGTTTAGACAATGATGACGTCTGTGCTCTAACGTGAGTGCTGACATTATGCCATACCACAACTACCCAGTGTAGTCACCAGCAGACGCCAGTGTCGTGGACATTCCTGGTAAGCCCACAATCTGCATAAAACTACATCATTAAACGTCGATATACCCCGCGCACATGCCTCAAAGCCAGAAAATTCAGCATAGAGAGTTACTCGCTGGCTGCTTCGCATGAAACAGATTCCCACGAGGCGTGGGATTTGCCAGAATTTTTACATGCTTGCTGATGCCATGTCGGCGAGCGATTCACCATGTGATGTGTACAGGTACATGTTAATAACTACAATTACCATTACATCACGATCATTATCAGGGCGAAGATTTGTCACCAGGTATCAACGTGAGTGCCTTCACGTCAAGCCATGCTATAGCTACTAAACGTCAATAGACATTGCACCAACTCTGATATATCAATGCGCAATGTACGATCATATATTTCTTTAAAGACACGCGTTACTTTCGTGTTATACCAATTCCTCTGACGGAGGGATTCTCCATGTTTCTTTTGCGGACGCTTGCCGATATTTTAGTGTTCATTTTCGTCTGTCAATTACGCTCTGCATAGTCTGTCTTGTACTGACGAATCTTAGTAAGCGTAAAATTAATGGCGTACTCTCCCGTTGTCATCAGGTTTTATGGGTGTCAGTTCATGTCAAATTAGTAGCTTCTACGGGCACACAATTGATGTTTTACAGGTCATGTTTTTCTTCATGAGTCCATTTCAAAAAAAGGCTGTGTTTCAACACTCGCCGTAGGCGGCAAATAGACGGCAAGTTCGGTCGCCGTAATTTAAATCCTCATCCCAGTTCTCACGTAGTAAATCGTCATGCCAATTTCTCGAATGCAGTATCACATGTAAAAAAAATTGAAGGACACTACATTCCAAAGTGTGTTCGGCGAAAGCGTGTGGCCATTCCACTGACTATGCCATGTCTTTTTTTTCTTTTACTCTCACTGGGATAACACACAAACCGAATGTGTGCGTGTTTTCTTTTTTTTTAATTTTTTTACCGCGAATCGCAGCGAGACGCGAGACTAATCTTCCTCCGTTCGCATGCGTTAGTATTTTCTCGCGCTTTGCGCATCGCGCGAACGCCATCCGCGTTCCAGCGCTTAAATTGACGGACCCTTTGTAAATTCGAAAGTGTATTCCGTGGACGCATGTGTCCATTGAGACGGCGTCGGTCAGAATGATTGCAAGGGCTGGGCACAGCGACGCTACGCAAGCAAAGCGAGAGCGCTGTAGAATCCGACGCGACCGCCGTCCGTTTGCGCACCCCGGCGGCCACCTGATTCCGTGCCAGAGTCCGGATGGACAGACGGACGGACAGACCCAAGGGCGGACGGAGGGACAGATGGACGGACAGACGAACGGACGGAGGGATGGACAAACGGACGGACGAACGGCCGAACGGACAGACGGACGGACGGACGGACAGACGGACGGTAGGACAAACGGACGGATGGAGGGACAAACGGACGGACAGACGGACGGATGGACGGACGGACGGACGGACGGATAGACGGACGGATGGACGGACAGACGGACGGAGAAACGGACGGACGCCGGACGGACACCGGACGGACGTGAGCATGAGACATTAAAGGCTTTCGCCTTAAAATTACACCATCTCCCGCTAAACGGAACCATGTGTAGATGCGAAGCAGCAGGCGCTAACGCTTATTCTGGCGGCGGCGTTGACGCTGGCGCTCATCGCGGCGTTGCGCAGGAGAGAAATCTAGGGAGGCGCAATCACGCGGTGATGAACCGGTGTTTCCTACTGGAACATGCCAATCGCTGCTAATGGGCAATGAGAGACAGAATACTTGGACTGGACACAGAGTCCCGCAGTCCGCTTTTAGTTAACGCGCACGCTGCGAATTTTTATCGTTCGACAACGCACAGGAGAAATCTCCCTCCGGCACTACCTTGCAGGTCAAGATCCAGTGTATACACCATTTTCCGGACGCGCTCAAGCGCCGCAATCTTGGACTGATAACGTTGCAGTTTTGTATCCGTATCAAATAAACAAACAGTGCTACGGTGAACTCGGACGAACGAAAGCGCTTGGGCCGACACATTAAACGTTTTACGACCGTGATTATTTCACATTACGACATAGAAAACCGGCGAAACAGTCGCTTATCAGTCCAAGATGGCGGCGCCCATGAACCGAAAATAAAATCGTGTTATGAACAGTGAACGGTTGTGCAGCGTGAACAGTCGTTTTTTTTCAATCAAGAAACTCGCTAGCAGACGCTGCCTGTGTCGGCGTTGTGATGCGAGCGAGGGGGGAGCGTAGGAGAGGAGAGAGGGGACGCGCATGTGCATTGGTGGTGTAAACACCGCGGGGGGAATGCCTAGAGGAGAGAGAGGAGGAGGGGACGCGCATGCGCAGTGGGGGTGTGGTTGCCGCAGTGAGGGATGCCTAGAGGAGAGAAATGGGGGAGGGGACGCGCATGCGCAGTGAGGGTGTGGATGCCGCAGGGAGGGATGCCTAGAGGAGAGAGAGGGAGAAGCGTCGGAGAGGAGAGAGGGGCAGGGGGACGCGCATGCGCAATGGGGGTGTAAACGCCGCGGGAGGGATGTCTGGAGGAGAGAGGGGGAGCAGAGGAGAGAAGGGGGAGGGGACGCGCATGCGCAATGGGTGTGTAAACGCCGCGGGCGGGAGGGATACCTAGAGGAGAGAGGGGGAGCGGAGGAGAGGAGGTGCATGGAGAGGGTATGCGCATGCGCAGTAAGGGTGGTCAGGTCGTACACCACCACCACCACCACCGGACGGACGGATGGACGGACGCCGGACGGACACCGAACGGACGGACACCGGGCGGACACCGGACGGACATGAGCATGAGACATTAAAGGCTTTCGCCTTAATATGATGCAGGCTACTTTGCTGCCCAGACAATATGGCTGCTATGCGCAACTTTTATGTTTCATCGGCGTGGTGGTCTGCGCAGAGGCAGATGTCTTCTTACTCGCTTAATCTGTTCTATAGAGAATTTTTTTATGTATTCAAACGGGAAAGAAGTTACGGAAAATAACAAATATGTTTGATGTCTTAGCATTCCTTTGTCGACGGGAGGTGGCGTCACGTCGAGCAGATTTCATTCAGATGCGTTTCATGATAAAAATTGAAGGACACTTTGTACATTCCAAAGTGTGTTCGGCGAAAGCATGTGGCCATTCCACTGATTATGCCATGTCTTTTTTCTTTTTACACTCTCACTGGGATAACACACAAACCGAATGTGTGCGTGTTTTCTTTTTTTAATTTTTTACCGCGAATCGCAGCGAGACGCGAGACTCATCTTCCTCCGTTCGCATGCGTTAGTATTTTCTCGCGCTTTGCGCATCGTGCAAACGCCATCCGCGTTCCAGCTCTTAAATTGACGGACGCTTTGTAAATTGGAAAGTGTATTCCGTGAACGCTTGGGTCCATTGAGATGGCGTCGGTCAGAATGATTGCAAACTCTGGGCACAGCGACGCTACGCAAGCAAAGCGCGAGCGCTATAGAGTCCGACGCGACCGGCGTCCGTCCGCGCATCCCGGCGGCCACCTGGCTCCGTGCCACAGCTCGGATGGACAGACGGACGGACGGACGGACGGACGGACGGACGGACGGACGGACAGACAGATGGATGGACGGACGGACGAACAGACAGACAGACAGACGGACGGACAGACGGGCGGACGGACGCCGGACGGAGGTCGGACGGACACCGGACGGACGTGAGCATGAGACATTAAAGGCTTTCGCCTTAAAGATTACACCATCTCCCGCTAAAGGGAACCATGTGTAGATGCGCAGCAGCGGGCGCTAACGCTTACACTGGCGGCGGCGTTTACGCTGGCGTTGCACAGGAGAGAAAACTGGGGGGGCGCAAAGCACGCAGTGATGGACCGGAGCGTAGGAGAGGAGAGAGGGGGGGACGCGCATGCGCAGTGGGAGTGTAGACGCCGCGGGCAGGGATGCTAGAGGAGAGAGGGTCGAGTGTAAGAGGGGAGAGAGGAGGGGGAGGCGCATGCGCAGTGAGGTTGTGGCTGTCGAGGGGAGGGATGCCTAGAGGAGAGAGAGGGGGAGAGGAGGTTTTTTTTAAAATTTTTTTAAAGGGTTTGCGCATGCGCAGTAAGGGTGGGCACGCGGCGCACCACCACCACCACCACCGGATTAAGCTTCGCCATAAGATGCGTCACATCTAAAATAGAACACCACCTACTCCTTGCGTGAGGCGCATCCGCGTGGCAGGAGACGCAGAGGGGTCATTACGCGCGCCGCACTTTAAAAAAAAGAAATATCCTATAGCGTCGGGTTAAGCGTTGTCGACAGTTGCAGCGCGTTGCTCAAACACAAAGGCGTAACAGCTGTGCTAGTTGTTTTCGAGCGTCCTTTTTTGTGCATCAGCGGGCAACTGCAAGTATTGAGCTGCTCGTCGATCTTAGCGGGTCACTACAATTTCTCGCTATCGTATTCAATGCTTCGGCCTTGCGGTGCAACTGTGACTTTTTTTTGCTCACCGATATCAATTGTACTTCTCTTTGAATTTCAGATTAGGGTGCGATCATGATGGGTCGGCAGGTGAAGGGAACTTACCCGGATTCTACGCAGACTCGCAGAGATGTCCTTGGGACGACGGTTATATCATGAGTTATGTTATAAAGAACAGCAACAGCGTGAAATTCTCAACATGCTGCGACTATGATATGAGGCGGTACACCTGGTATGTATACATCAGTGTAGTCAAACGTAAAATTTTTTTAATTGCTTTTATTTATAGCACACAGCTATATTGACGCTGAACCACAGTGAGCGACCGTTTCCAGACTGTGTTCGCACACTATCAACCACATGAGATGCGAAGACGGCTGGAGTATATCTAGAGTGACCGCATCTACAAAATGTCCGTATCCTGTCGTTCACCATAACGTGTTAATCTCCAGCAGCCACTTTGACCGTTTAGAATACGTGCCCTGACCAGTGTATGTTCTATTTATAATATTTGACCAGTGTGCTTGATAGGGTCTTAGGGTCAGCGCTCCCTTTGGCGGACATGCCAGATGGTGTAAATATAGAACAGCGTGAACGGCACGCGAAGAAATTTGGCGATGCAGACACGCCTGAGTTTGTCGAAGGCATCCTCAGATTAGTAGCGCCCTCTGTGTCCTTGTTATTTTCGCCGCCCGCGTTTCGGACACCTTAATAGGTCAGCATATCAAATATGTAGGACAAATACGACACTTATGGTCAAACACTATCTCTACTGCCCACCGCTGCCGCATCATTTCCAGTAACCAGCATGTAACCCGCAACTTCAATAGCGCATGCATAAACGTTGGAAAGGCCGTTCAGTATACGACGTGAACAGCGCGTGAGACAGACAAGGACAGAATAACCGACGAGGACTAGCGCTAACTTCCAACTGAAATTTATTAACACGAACATGAAAAAACGAAGACAAGGTGGTACACGTGATCACCGCTTAGCTATCTGTGCATGACGGCAGACATTGAAAATGAAACGAGCGACACAAAAAGAGCAAAATCCCCAAAACGCGAGAAAAGACAACAAGCAAAGCAACCTTAATATATCTATGTGATTTGACCGGATGAACTCAGGTAATCTATTTCTTTGTCAGTGAGAGCGATTGAGGGTTTGCTGATGCAATTTCCTTTTGCGATAGCTGCAGCTTCTATGATGATGCGCGTATCGTCGTGACGGTGCCTAGCTAAAATCTGTGTGTTACCGAATGCCGGAGAACACCCACACTGTGAACAGTGGATTGCCAGAAAACCATCTGTCCTTCTTCGTACCTTTTGATTGTGTTCCTGTAATCGTACATTAAGGCATCTGCCAGTTTGTCCTATATATGTCTGTCCGCATGAAAGTGGTATGCTATAAACAACACCACTACAGCAGTCAACGAATTTTGACTTATGGTTAATTTTGCAAATGCTTTTATCCCTTTTTATAGGGGTTGGTCCTAACACACAGCTCAGACAGTTTATGCGGTGCCGAAAATAGGACTGAGATGCCCGCCTTCTCACCAATCTTTTTGAGCTTGTGGGAAATTGCATGTTTATACGGGATAACAGCTACCTTGTTTCTCGCTGTTGCTTGAAGATCGGGACCACCTATTGAATGCTTCAACTAGCCCGGTCACATACCTTGCTTCGTTCAGTATAGCTGACTACAAAGTGTTTTTGTACAAAGAGGTAATTGCCACATTGACAGATGGAACCACAAACGTTTTCATACGCTCCAAAGTCTCGACTTTTACCCTTCTGCTTGGCACATAATTCAGCAGACCCAGCTGCCCTAAGCGGCGGCTTCTCTGAAAAACAAAATGGTACTGAGACACCGCGCATGGTGCTTGAAATCTTAGTGTAAATTATTTTGATGAATTTAACTCTAAAGCTTCCGCCACGTCAGAAATGACAGTGTTAATGATTATGACTCTCATTAGCCATTTGATTAGAAGACTGTGCTTAATATGTACTCCGCACGCATTATTTCATCTCACAACTAGCGTTTACTTACTGATCACAAATGACTAGCTGCTATTTACGCCTTTTCATGAAGACATGAGAAAACTGATGGGCAGAGTATGTTTACAAAGTAAGCCACAAGTTATTACGCTTAGCAGAGCACGTTGGAATCGCTTGGAATATATTTGGGACCGATGTGCATACTTTGCCGAATACCCTAAAGACTTCTATTTTATGCTTTTAAAAATACAAACAACACGACGGCACTCTTCCAGGATGTTTGGAGCCGATTGTCTGCATAAGAATTCTACGAAAAAGTTTTCATCAAGATGGTCAAAGAAGTATAAATTGCCAGGAGAATTCTTGAAGAAAGACAAACAGTGTGAACTTACCTACCCGTACATGAAGAAGACATATTATATAAAGGTAAAATTTATTTCATCGTGCATTCTTATCGTGCAAACAACGTATCTAGACCAATTCGTCCCTTTGAAATTACAGAAACTGGGAATCGAGAACTGCAGAATACACTGCTTTGTTCCGGAAGAAAACCGAAGAGGAAACTACACGAGCTGGGGCACGGACCTCTTCGACGGCACCAGATGTGATCCAGATCGCAAACATGTAAGAATCTGCGCTTAATTCCTACCATGATGTTCAACGATACGAATCCTCGAGCGGCATTCACGGTGCGTACTGTAGCACCATCATGCCTTCCGAGTTGACAGGGCATGTGCGATGGTCGTCTGTGGAGCTATACAGAATTTGAAGGCATGCGTAGTGCGTATGGATTTCAGGACAGAATAGAAATGTGGATGCGCCAAATTAGGCCAAGAGGCAGAAAGCGTTTTGACAGCTTTGATATGTAGGGCGTACTTATGCACGCAACACGAATTACGGTAAAATTTCAGAAAAGGTGAGCGGTGAATTGACAACAAAAGCGTTATTTTATGAGAAATCATATGAAACATTTAGTTCATATGGAAAGTGCTAGAAGAGGAAGGCTTACAGGATATCAGGCTATAAAATATCAGTTTCTTTTCGCTGCAGAAAAACCGCTCCTTGGCTAAGACACCAGATGTTTGATTGCAATTTTTGAATTGCACTGTGGTACATAGACCCAGCCTCGTGTTTTTTTTTCTTATTCTAATACCAACTTGATTTTAACGAATAATACTTTTCGGGTATACGTGTACCCAATGTGTGCCAGAACACCGGCGGTGTGCATACAGTGAAGCGCTGTCTCGTGGAGTCTATTATCGTATATAAAGCTGTCATAGCTGGTCGTGTTACTGCATAGCGAAGGCCGCCTTGGCAGGAGGTACGGGAGCGTTCCGATTGTAACCCTTGACATTTCCATATATGATGACGTGCGTCTTCCTTCATCCCTAGAGCACACCAGCACGGACACGTAGCACACAGTGGTAAATGCGGACCTATTTTATGTTGAGATGTGAGCCGTTTTAAGGGCCTCCTCGACCCGAAGTCTCCTAACCACGACTTCCTGCCTCGTAGTAAGGTGAAGGGGAAGCAGCAGACATACGGTAGAATAAGAGCGCGTGTTTCCTCCCGGGAAAATTTTCACCGGCTCGGAGTGAGTTGAGGTGGAAGGGAAATGAATGGAAGACCTGTATTCGGAGTAGAGTGTGCCTGTTGGCAAGCATTCAATATTTTGGGGTCTCGAAGCACTGCATAGGATCCAGCGTACCCTGACACAAGTAGCTGTATAAAATTGATAGTGTTGATCGTCTCGCAGATTTTTCTTTTCATGTGAACTTTCTTGGGTTCTGGAATAGCAGTTAAAGTGTCAGTGAAGATGTCTAGTTATATGAAACTGGCAGAATAGAGGGGTCATCTTACACAGCCTCATGGACGGCTTGAAGTTTCATTTGCAAGATTGGCTTACCTAGATAAATAGCGCCTGTGATCACTGATGAAATTGTTCTTAGTACTTAGGAATGATGTCGTCGCTGCTTCTCGTAGGAGAGTGACATCTCTACAGACTTTACAGGTATTAGCGCATGAGGCGGCGATCACAATGGGTTCATCAATGATACCTGTTGTATCGCTGCGTTGTAACATCATACCGCAGTTGTGGTGGTGTAATTTCCAGAGTCATTGCATCGGGCTCGTCAGTGCGAGAGCCGCGTTGAAAGTGGGCATGTGACGCATCAATGCTGGAAGATGTTGCTTTTTTATGTTTCATGGTCTATGCCTTCGTCAAGTTAGCTCTGCGATTGTGTTGAGCTGGACATGGTTTGTAAAGTTGTTTTTTTGAGCGATGCGGGGTAACGCTGTTATTTCGAGCATTGCACGGCGGTTAATAGTCTCCAACTGCTCCACCTGTGCCAAAGTAAACCGTTGGAATTGCCGTTGGTATAGAATTCCTGGCTTCAAGGCTGCGCGTACAAACCGTCGAGCTACGTCATCATGAGCTCCAGTTGATTTTGATGATATTCACCTGAATAAACATCTATTTCACTGCATGAAAAATTTGGTGAGCACGGGATGTTTCTGGGCTATGCCGTCCCTCTTACTTCCGCACATTCTTCATGCACTTGCCGTTTCCTCCTCTTTTGATCGTCTTGGATGAGAGGATGCGAAACATGCACATACACGGGCTTGGGTACGCAGCTGGAGCCTTGAAGACAAGTCCGCTTCTCGTAACGTCGGCTGCAGGGACACCTCGCGTTCAGAAATTTTTCGACTCTTCAAAATCTTGCATCTTGGGCTGAACTTCTGCCTTTACTGCATCAGAAAAAAGCGTAATCATTTAATGATCCGAATAGTTCTTGCTTATCAGGTGCCCATCCTGTCCTCTGTGCGTTTATTACTACCTGTGAACGAATTGAACTTTCATTTGTCGCGTATGTGCTTGTTCGAAGTTCAAACCATTCAATGCCCTTCGTCAGTGTTATGGCGCCTATATACGCCAAAAATATTAACTAACGGACTCCCTCATTTTGCTGGGTTGTGATTTCAACGCATTTTCGCGAGTTGGGGAAAATTACGGAAATGGCTCCGGGAGCCTTTGTTCGGAACTGTCTCATGAAGACAGCAAATCCTCGTCCTTTGGTTGCTGGGGAGAGGCACAACCCACTATCAAGACAATAAGAAGCCAAACGCTCGATGGAATATTTCGAAACAGCCATCATACAGCGAGAGATCGTGTCGACGCCTGGCCTTTGCGTACGTATTCTTTTGTTCGTTCATGTATTTCTTGCGATTTTACCTTTCCTAAAAGTAGCACAGTTACATGCAAGGAGGCTTAAAAAACTTGAAGGAACCTAAAGACTCTCCTTCAACGGTTCTTCTACGAGACAGCATTATTTGGCTCCGTTGCCTTGGCATCTCATTGTTATTCACTTTTTAGTTCCACTTCCCGGTAGACACATGAACCGTGTTCCGAGAGAAAGAATTCCCGCCCACGTGACATGTTGATTGTTGACCGATGCTATTCTACGCTTTTACCACACAACATTATGTCAATCAACGTGACTCCTTGTCATTCATGATGATCCGATAGGGTCTATTTCCGAAGCAGTGTCAAGCAGTGGCGTAGCTCTGTGTTAGAGCAGTTGGCTGTCACACAGACTATCTGGCTTAGATTCCGGTTCGACCCTAATTTCCATGGCTTGCATCCATCACGATCTTTCTCTTGCAGACAATGCGAATAGCCCACTAACAACCAAGTAGGACAACACCGACTCCGCTATTACACGAAACAGGCTCTTTAACGTTATTGTTAAGTTATTGTTATTGTTATTGCACACATTGTTAAGCAGACTTTTGCGATGAGTTGGCGTGCGCACGGTCTCGTTTGAACAATATTGTCAGATAGAAGTATCCGGCACTGTGGATGCAAACGCTAACGTTCGCGTTATTCCGATACGTTAAGAATATCCACACAAAATAATGATATCTTTAACCACGCGAAACAATGGGGAGCTCACCGGACGCATTATGACTCTGGGGCAGGTTTTTTTGCCGTTGACGGCCTTTGAAAGCCCACTCGTGGCTGTCTGTTTTAATATAAATCTGTTCGGTACTTTTTATGTAGAGCTAACCCGTGCGTATATTCTGGTTCCTGGGAAAACGATGTTGTATAACCACTGTGACATCCTCATTTGTTTAAAATTTTGGCCTTCCCCTGTGTATTTTACTGCAGATCGTTTTATGCTTTATAACAGACCAGTCCTCTCGTTGTATTCGCTGTGCCGTTTATGGCACGTGCTAATAATGTAGCGTCATCTGCATGACATAAATTGATTAGCTTTTTTGCAACGACAGGCTCTGCTGCATCCAAGTCTTCAAAGTTTTTTGAGTACTTAGTATGTGTTTAAGTTAGATAAGTATGGTGGAGGAGTACAATACATGACCATTTTCAACCTTACACCTATCTGTGTTAGCAACATTTTTCTTTACGAGCTTTCCTTGTCATTTGTGTAGATTTCTAATGAAATTTTCAACACTTAAGGAACATACAATTTAATAAGACGAAACCGTACATACAATTTAATAAGACAAAACCAATTTAACAAGACAAAACCTTAAAAAGACAAAACCGTAGTAAGACAAAACCGTGAACGGAGTCTAACGCTTTGTTGTACCCTAAAACATAAACGACAAAGCTCACGATGTCTCTTCCGTGCTTCCATCAGCTACCACATATTTTCAGTGTGATATTTCACAGTACATGTTCTTTTAACTGACTTGCTGTGCCGTCACGCGTCCCACCACGTAAAGTTCGAACCTTTTGTGTAATAATTAGAATAGTTAAATAATGTAAGTTATAAAGGCGATGGATTCATAGTTCAACCTTTTTAGCGCCTATTCAGTGGGATCAAGAGAGTACTCTTCGTCTTTCCCCAATTCTGCTGCATTCCAAATTTGTCGATATTGTTTAGTGGTGACCTTGATTGTTCCAGAGATATGCTGTCGTGCCCACTTGCTTAATTGCTAGGCAGTTGTTCTGCAGTCCATTCTAAGTTGTTTTGTACGCGAAGCATTTTATCCTCGGGGCTGTGTCCGTCCCTCCCTCCCGCGTCCCGCGTCCGGTCACATTTATGAAGTAGGGAAGCACCCACTATGGGAACCAGGACACTGTAGTCCAATAAGGCCATCAACCACCACCACAGTGCCCAGAGTCATGCCCGAGAGCACAGAGTGGCTGCTTAGCAACCGCTAGGCAGGTGGTGGGTGCAAGCGAGAGAGAGAGAAAAAAACTTTTATTTATGCAGGCCTAGAGGATCATCCTCGTTGGGTGGAGCCCTTAGTTCCGGGCCCCATTGGCTCGCGCCACACCACGTGCCCGCTGGATCAGCCGACGCTGCTCCTGCGGCTCTGAGCTGGTCAGCGCAGTCTCCCAGGAGGAATGTGAGGGTGAAGGAATAGGGCGGTAGACCCGGTTCGAAGAATAACACGCACTACCGGTGGTGTCTGTTGCGCACGTTAACCCCATTCCTTGATCTTGTTTGCATTTGCTTGTGTTGGTGGTTAGAAGAAGAATGAGACGCCTAATTTCTGCAGCCCAATAGGGAGCACGGCGCAGCGTCTTTTGCATTTGCTTGCAGGGGCTTTGTCCGTTCCTCCTTCCCGCGTCCCACACCCTCTCTCTCTCCTATCCTACGCTCCCCCCCTTTCTCTCCTCTAGCAATCCTCTAGTCTACCGAGCGGCACCCGCCTCCCGTTGACTCCATTCCTTGATCTTGCTTGCATGTGCTTGCGGGGGTTTTGTCCGTCCCTCCTTCCCGCGTCACACACCCCCCACAGCGCATGCGCGTCTCCTCCCCCCTCTCTCCCACGCTCCTCCCATTCTCTCCTCTAGGAATCCTCTAATCTACTGAGCGGGCCGCACGACAGGTGCTGCGACAGCTGCATACTAGGTACGCTGGGGGGCGCCACGGTAGTTCCGCGGTATGAAAATGACGAAGCGCAACGCCTCATTCTCTCTCCTCTGCAACGCCGCGATGAGCGCCCGGGCCGCTGCCCCGAAAAGGGAGCGGCGACGTTTCTCCCGCTCAAGCCAGCCATCTCCCTGCTGCTTCGCATCCACACATGGTTCCCTTAAGCGGGAGATGGGGAAGTTTTTTTTTCAAATCTGTCGGTTTTCCTCTATGCTCGAAGTCTACGGAACACTTCCCATCTTTTTCATTTTTAACCACCTTTTGCTGTGAATCCTTTCGCCATTTATTTCTGTTTTCCTCATCTGAAGCGGCTCTTCGTGGATAGCAATTGCATTGACTGCAGTTTGGGAAGCTCTGTGATGTTTCTCTTCCGTGGTCTCTTCAAGTTGTTTTGCTCCTTGTATTCGCTTTGCATTTATGTGCTCCTCCTTTGCTCTAATGGCTATTTCAAGCATGGAAGTTGGTGACCTCATCTGCGGCATATCCTCATTAGCTTCGAGCTAAAAGCTTCCGCATATACTCATTTGCAATGCTAAAAGCTTCATGTGAGAGCCACTGGTTTTGTTGTCGCATTTTCTTGCGGGTAACGTGTCTTTTGGGCTTACTCTTTAATGATAATTTTTATCACTTAAGAGAACACCCGGTATTTTAGGACACCGAAATATTAGGATCAATTCATGACACTGACACAACAGCGCCGGGAATTCTAACCAAGGTTATAAGTGGTGTTAGGTTAGGTTTGATTCTTTGTTAGTATAATATACATATTTTATACTAGTGATGCACAATCTATTTCACAAGTGGCACCAGATACTGTTTTCTAGTGGGTGAATAGTTTAACTGTTATGTGGTAACGTATAGTCTACCTGGCTTCTGAACTCAGTGCCTCCGTTACGGTGCTGTAAAAATATTCAGTTCGTTGTTTACATACAAACTGGTCTTTTCCTTTCAGATATGCCTGAACGGAGATTGCGTGGAGGACCCGAGGCCGCCGCGTCGAAAGTCAAAATAATATCAATAGCATGATGAAACAAATCGATATTTTAAATGACATTACATAACCGCAGTTACAAATAAACATTGAAAAACACATAAAAAAGTGTGTCTGTATACGTTTTAGTTCCTCTTAGAAAGGGACGTGCTGGCTAGTAGATACGGTACTTTCAAACGCTCTGGTCTACGTGCTCGACCACAGGATGAATATTAACGTGCAAATGCAATCTCAACCTTGTGGTCATCTTCGGCAATTTGGCCAGCGCCATATGTATCCTTCTCGGCGGCTTTATACCACTGCTATATTTTGGTGAGCATACACCCATAAACACTTGAGGACCCATTAAAATTATTGTAACGAGGTTTATTGTACGAGCCTAACGAACAGGGGGGTATATTGGAAAAGAGACACAGGGCGAAGAAGATGGTGGTGCTCGAGCACCAATCTCTTGGTGCCTTTCTTTCGTGATGATGATTGTGCCTTGTCATTGTCTTTAATCCATCACTGCATTTGCCCCCCGTCGAGAAAGGTGAAGCCATCCTGGCGATTTAACAGGCGGGGACAACCGGGTCGAAGTACGGCTTCAAGCGGGCTACATGAACGACATCATGTCCACGCCGATGACGGTCATCGAGCGGCGCCAGCGGTTCAATGGCGTAATTGACGGGTGATGTGCGCTTGACGGCGTGGTAGGGAGCATGGTAATTAGAAAGTAGTTTGGTAGACAAACCAGGTGCGCAGGACGCTACATGCAGCCATACAAGGGGATTCCAGGTGTGAACTCTGCGACAGGAGGGTGATCATCGTCGCGGGCCTCTTTCTGACGTTGTTGGTCGGCCATAGTAAACTGCTTCGCTATTTGGCGGCAGTCTTTAGCGTGACGGGCGGCTTGCCACACGGTGGTGCACTCACATGTATCTGCTGCGTATGTCAGCAAAGTGTCGATAGTGTGCGATGGCTGGCGACCATACAGAAGGAAGAGGGGAACATTCAGTGGTAACTTGGGTAGCAGTGTTATATGCGTAGGTCGCAAATGGAACAACCAGGTCCCAGTTTGTTTGGTCAGATGCAACATCCCGATCGAAAATTGTCATATCACACACATGACTCGTATCCAATAATCTCGCATGAGCACATATGAATCATATGTGTTCTCGTATGATCATACCAGATTATTCGATATGTGTCATATGTCTCATATGAGATTTTTTTATAGGGATGTGTCACGAGCATATCACCGAGGGTCTGTCAGACCGTTCGTCATAGGGTGGTAGGCAGTACTCGTCCGGTGTACAATGTGGCGCTGGCGGAGAAGTGCTTGAATTACATCGGATAGAAATACACGCCCACGGTCACTGAGTAGTTCGCGAGGAGGACCATGAGGTAGCACAAAACGATTCAGGATGAAAGATGCGACGTCCTGAGCGGTCGTCCTAGGAAGAGCAGCGGTTTGGGTGTACCGTGTAAGGTGATCCACAGCAACGATAGCCCACCGGTTACCTGCCGTGGTCAAAGGCAATGGTCCATAGAGGTCGATTCCGACGCGGTCGAATGGGCGGTCGGGGCACGGAAGTGGCTGTAGTGAAGCTGGTGCCGGATGCGGTGGTTTTTTCCGTCGCTGACACTCGTGGCAGCCGCGAATGAACCGACGAACAAAGGTAAACATTCCGCGCCAGTAATACCTTTTCCGTAAGCGTTCATAGGTCTTGAAGACACCGGCGTGAGTACATTGCGGGTCGGAGTGAAAAGACGCACATATTGTAGAGCGCAGCATTCGGGGAATAACGAGAAGCCACTTCCTGCCTTCTGGTGAGTAGTTGCGCCGGTACAAAAGGCCATCGCGAATGCTGAAGTGCGAAGCCTGGCGTCGTAATGCTCGAGTGGTCGGAAGCGTAGGTGCCTCGGATAAAACGTCCAGAAGCGAAGCTATCCACGGATCGTTGCGCTGTGCAGAGGAGATGGTGTCGACGTCAAGAGCTGAGAGCGCGTGTTCTATTGATGATAATGATGCAGTCTCAGAGGACAGTGGTGATCGCGAGAGTGCATCAGCATCGGCGTGCTGGTGGCCGGAACGGTATACGACGCGGATGTCATACTGTTGAAGTCGGAGAGCCCAACGGGCAAGGCGACCTGATGGATCCTTCAGCGAAGACAGCCAACATAAAGCATGGTGGTCGGTAACTACAGCAAACGTGCGGCCATATAAGTATGGGCGGAACTTGACAAGGGCCCAAATTATGGCCAAGCATTCTTTTTCGGTAACGCTGTAGTTTGACTCGGCCTTGGTGAGCACTCTGCTGGCGTATGTGACCGACATACTCAGGGAACCCAGGCTTTCGTTGTGCGAGAACAGCACCAAGGCCGACACCGCTGGCGTTTGTATGAATCTGAGTTGCAGCCGTGGGGTCGCAGTGGCGCAATATAGGTGGTGATGTCAGGAGACGGCGAAGAGTGGAAAATGCGTGATCACACTCGGTAGACCATGACGAGACGTCGTTGGCGCTGCTTAAAAGTTGAGTCAAAGGCGCACTTATGGAGGCGAAGTTGCGCACAAACCGGTGAAAGTAGGAGCATAATCCTACGAAGCTCCGTAACTGCTTTACAGTAGTCGGTTTAAGGAAGTCAGCGACAGCGCGTAGTCTAGCCGGATCTGGAAGAATGCCGTCCTTTGATACGACGTGACCGAGAATGGTGAGCTTCCGTGCAGCGAAGTGGCATTTCTTGAGATTCAGTTGGAACAATATGAACGAGGTAGCAGAGACATATGTTCCATTTCAAACCTCGCAGAACCGAGTCCATCATGCGCTCGAAAGTGGCCGGCGCATTGCAGAGGCCGAAGGGCATGACATTGAATTCATAAAGCCCATCGGGTGTCACGAAGGCTGTCTTCGGACGATCGGTATCTGCTAAGGGCACCTGCCAATACCCCGAACGCAAATCGAGCGATGAAAAAACTCGGCACCTTGTAAACAATCAAGGGCGTCATCAATCCTGGGAAAAGGGTATACGTCTTTCCGAGTAACCTTATTCAAGCGCCGATAATCCACGCAGAAGAGAATCTAACCATCCTTCTTTTTAACCAGAACCACAGGTGATGCCCACAGACTTTGTGAAGGTCGAATAACGTCGCGCTTTAGCATATCATCAATTTGTTCGGTGATAACTTGATGTTCGGTGGCGGACACACGGTATGGTCGCTGTCGTACTGGCGCGTTGGAGCCTGTGTCGATGTAGTGAAGAATAGTAGAAGTTCGGCCCAGGGCAGGTCGAGCATCGCCAAAAGATTCGCGGAACTGGTGCAGCAGCTGGAGAAGAGCAGAGCGTTCAGATGGCGACAGTCCGTCTGCGATCGATGAATCGAATTGCTCGGAAGGTGGCTCATCAGAATGGTTGAGGGCACTGATGGCATCGCGGTCACTGGCAGAAGAATCTTGCCGCATGGTAAAAATTTGTCCTTTGTCAATGGCCTGCACGTGTCCAAGAGATTCACCTTTAAGGATTCGGACGGGATACGGAAGGGGGTCGATGAGACAGAGAGCGCTGTTTCCTCCGGAAATGGAGAGGGTCCAATAAGGCAGCAGAAGTGGTTTCCGACTGAGGAAGAGACTTGATGGTTCAAAGACGGCAGATTCATCACAAATGCCGTCACAGAACACAGGGAGCAAAACAGCGGCTGTCGCAGGAATTTCAGTGCCTTCTTTGACGACTAGCTTGTGTACGGCGGTCTCAGTTTGGTTGGAAGGTAGGTCGTACAACGGGAAAAGTTCAAGTTCAGATCTGGCACAGTCGATGACGGCGTGATTACGCGATAAAAAATCCCAACCAAGTATGATGTCGTGCGAGCATGATGAAAGCACGATAAACTCAACAGTGTAGACAGGGTAGTGGTCCTTTGCTATGATCAGTCGGGCAGTGCAGGCGGCTATAGACCGAACAGGTTCTCCATTCCCTGTACGCAAGGACATCATATTAAGACGTGTGGTCACTTTTCGGAGCTTGCGGCAAAGGTTGGCGTCTATAACGGAAACGGCAGCACCGGTATCGACAAGTGCATATGCAGGAGTACCTTCTACAAAACTTCTACAATATTCGACGGCAAAGTTCGAGGACTTGAGCATTTCGACAGCGTAGTTCTTGCCTCCTGAACTGCGGCGGCTAGTTTCCCTCATTTTCAGGAGCTGGCCGCCGACGCATGGGTGACAAGGAGCGACGACGGGGTGAAGGTGAACGACCAGACGCAGTTTGCCGATAGTTCCGTGAAGACCTGCTTGACTGGGGATCCTAACTGTCATAAAGAGATGGGGGGATGGTCCATGTAGTTGTTCTGTGCCCGGGCGTCTGTGTATCCTGGCACGCGATGACGGCAGTAGCGGGCGATATGACCAGGGCCACCGCATACGAAACAGATCGGCCGTTATCGCGCGTTCTCCAGGCATTTGCAGCGAGAGCAGCAGCCCATACGATGGACTGCTGAGCCTGGGCTGAGGTATGCGGCATTCCATGGAACGTCGAGGCGGGTGTAGCTGCTGCCGCTTTACTGCCTCAGCGTAGCGTAAGTAAGAGGCGCGGCCACAAGGTTCTGCTGAGAGGGCACCGGCATAGCCTCGGAAATCTGTTCCTGAGTCACATGTCGGAGCATGGGAGCCAACGGGCTTGGGAGTCGAAGCGGCTGCTGCTGTGAGAGCTCCTGGCGCTGAGCAAAAGGCAGTAGAGAGAGCTGACGAGCCACTTCCTCACGCACGAAATCTTTCATTTGTGCGAGGAGGTGTGAATGGTCAGGCATGACGTCAAGTGCACGACGTGTGAGAGCTCGTTGCCTCCTCAATTCGTCATAGCTCTGGCACAAAGTCACCACTTCGGACACAGTGCTAGGAGACTTCGCGAGGAGCATCTGGAAAACATCGTCGTCGACACCCTTCATAATATTCTGTATCTTGGCACTTTCGCTCATTGAAGCATCGACACGCCGGCAGAGATCGATGATGTCTTCGATGTATGCGGTGAAAGTTTCTCCTGGTTCCTGTGCCCGTGTCCGCAGACGTTGTTCGGCGCGTAACTTTCGCACGGCAGGGCGACCGAAAACGGCGGATATTGCCTCCTTGAAAGCGGGCCAGTTCTCGAACTCGGATTCGTGGTTTGTATACCACAGCTTCGCCACGTTAGTGAGGTAAAAGCTGACAGTGCCCTACTTAGCAGCATCATCCCACCTGTTGGGTCCACTAACTTTTTCATAGGATGACAGCCAGTGCTCGACATCCTGGTCTTTCGCGCCTGCAAATATCGGGGGGTCTCGCTGGCCAACCGGGCCGGGGCACACGGGGGCTGCGAGAGGTGGTGTCTGTTGGGCAGCGTGAACTTGCATGGTCGACGGCAATGTCCGGGATCGGAGTTCCAGGGCGCAGGAGATGTAGGTACCCAGCACGATCTACCAAATGTAAGGAGGTTTATTGGGCGAGTTTGACGAACAGCTGGTCGATTGGAAAACTAGCCACAGGGCGAAGAAGATGGTGGAGCTCGAGCGCGGATCTCGTGGTGCCCTTCTTTCGTGATGATGGTTGTGCCTTTTCGTTGTCCTTCATTCCTTCACTACAGAATAAACATGAATTGGTACAAACGCATGGGCGAACATATTCGCAGTTGATGGCTTCCGTACAAGTGAAGCGTTACATCTTAAGGCGGATGGTTCGGATGTCTCATCCAACAAGAAACGTGAGTGTCGGCAGTGACGGGAGCCACATGAATGATGAAAACAGTCACGTGATCAGAGGGGACGACGTAATTGTGCCACGCATTGCGATAAGTTGTGTCGTCATTAGGAAGCCATAGTGAAATCACTAGGACGTCGACACAAATGAACATAAGATGAAGTTACGTGATGACATCTACACACGAAATCTTCGCATGGTCAAAGGTGTACTGAACGGTGGGAAGTGCAATATCAGGTATGGGCAATAAGTTTTCAGTGCTTCTGCTCCTGGAGGCAGTGCGAAAAAATCGGGGGGACCCTTAAGCTTCGCCTTTAACAGTTGAACGCGATAGCGATAAACTGTCCCTAATGCGTAATTCAACCACTTAGCGCATACTATGTAATCGGTAGCGTGCTTTAAACCACGAGCAATTATGCATGTGAAATCTTGCCGAACTTCCTATGCACCCACTACTTGGTCTTAAGGGTATACGCGCAATAACGTGTGTGCCTTTTGTAATGTGTGGCCGGCCTTAAACCGCGATGTCGTTATGATATTCACATACTCCGACGCCCGATGGGAATGTGCGCTTGTACCACGCAATATTACTGCGATATTGTATGTTGTATTGTGACGTATGTATACAGAACGTTTGTGTGTGAAGCACGAGTTATTTTTACTGCATTTCCAAGCAGAGGAGGTTATTTTCAGTGTAATTCCAAGCGTACGCATGGATGTATGATAGAACACCTGCTTGCCACGCTCACGGCCTGGGTTTTTTATCCTCACTCGGACCCGGAAATTTTTATTATTTATTTTATTTCCATCGTTCTCGATTCTTTGGTCACGAACAAGATGATGATCTTACGCTCACAACCAATGACGCAGCCACCGACAACGACGCCGGAATTTCTGCGAAATGAACTCTTTAACGCTATCGCGTTAAAAGCTGTTTAAGTCGGGTTTCGGAAACCTGAGGAAAGACTTACAGTATCGAAATCACTCGACATATGCCTCAATTTTCTCATCCGCTTGTTTTGTAGTCGACATACGTGTGCCGTCTTAGACAATGAGGAAGCATCCAGGTTTTGATAGTGTTATCAATTATTACAGCACTAATAGGCCAGAGTACGTCAGGTGAACTATATTGCCATCAGCGATTTCTCTTTGGCATAGCCAGCAGCACCATTGCTTTTATTATTTAACTGATTCGGTCTAGTTAAGAGTAACCCGTTCGAGGGACAAGAACTTGCAATATCACTCGTATGACTATCGAGCTGTCGTTCTTCGTCAGTAGTAGTGCCAGAAATCGAACTTCCCGAAGGTCGCAGGTTCGATCCCGGTAGCGGCGGTCATATTTAGATGGAGACGAAATGCTGCATCTGTTAGGCCTGTGTACTGTGCAATGTCAGAGCACATTAAAGAGAACCAGATGGTCAAAATTGTTGCAGCCCTTCACTGTGGCGTCCATGATGATCATATCATGGTTTTGGGATGTAAAATCCCAGATATTACTATTATGATTAAAACAGGACGTCGTGCAAGGCATTTTTCTTCAAAACGTCAGCTGCGTCGCGTGTAGATGCGGTACGTTCTGATGACAAAATATTTTGAATTATTGGGCGATGTTGTCTCGGCCGTTAAAATTTATTTGCTCCCACATTTCTGTGGGATCGTTGATGAGGTTTACAAATAGTAGTTCATGGTATTTGAATCTTGCAGTTTTACTCTCCCTTTGAGCTGGTTTATATTCTTTGTTGGTATAACAATTATACGGACACTCTCAGCGATTTGTCATCGTCGAAGCGGAACATCAAACCACGCCCCCCACGCAACATACATGGTCCAGAACACTAGACCCGATCCATTTATATACACCATTTACCACGAGCGGTACAAAAAGCTCCGAGGTGCTTCAGCGTGGCAGAGACTTGTTTTCTCTCACCCGAGGTATGGCGCAATATTTGTGCTTTAAATATCGTCGCCCCGCTTGCCTTTCGCCGGAATTAGAATGTGCACCACCACCCTGTAATTAACCTACAGGCCGTTAGTCAACCGTGGACACGCAGCTTGAGGGGGGATATCTTATCTTTCGGTGGAGGAGGCTTGCACACGTGCTTTCACCTGCAGTTTGCCTTGAGGCCACCGAACGAACGATGGCAACTTCGCTCGCAGCAGCGGCCATGTTTGAGAAATGGGCGAGCCGCTAGCATTTCTGCTCACGATATTCCCAATTTGTTCGTACAGCAATTGTTGCTTCGCCGCAAGGGCACAAGAAACATCTGATTTAAAATAATTGCAAAATCGTCCCACACCGACTTTTCATCAAGAGCTCATACAGGCAAATCCACCGTGTCATTTTTTTTCAAGTGTGTTTGGTTAATATATGGGTTTCTTACATGTCGGTTTGTTTTCACGACTTCATTGGAAAAGCTTACCGGAATGTGTTGGTTCATTGTTGATGGTGACATCGGTCGTGAAGTTCAGAGCACCATTTCGGATATGAGCACTTTTGTTTTCTTATGACCTCAATGGTGCCCTTTTAAGATGACAGTCTAGGTGACGCTGAAGTGATGTAGGGTCAGAACAGATGGTTCGGAATTATCTCCAAGCAGTTCTGAGCGATCTTACAAGCAACTGTTTTTGGAGGCTCCTCAGGCCAGTGGTGAAGCAACAGCACTACGCCTGTCGACTCCGGAAGTTCAGGATTTATCATTTAAGGAACCCGATTGTTTTCATAAAAGCATTCTAAATGGTCTCAAACCATGTTGATATGTAAATAACACGGTCTCACATTTCAACAAGATTTACCAGGACTAGCTGCCAGAATGTGCCTCTTACCACTAGTGCCATGTGTCGCTAACAATTTCAATGTGATGACGTTCGTATGACATTTAGGCCAGTCCGGTCACCAAGCGTCCATTGCACTTCCACAAGGCTTGTGTCATAAGTCATGGTCATACAATTGCTCCCAGGGGCGGACCCAAGTCGCTGAACTCGATATTCTTCTATCAAATGGAATAGGCCTTAACTTCTTGTCGTGTCGTAGTGGATTTGCTGGCCTTCAATGAGAGCGATAACATACTTTTTGTTGTGGTTATCACTTGGCAGGGCAGTAGCTGCTACTGGCGGAGCATTCCTTGAAAGTGCAAGTGCTCTGAAGTGGCATTGTGCACTACTGAATCTATTTCCAGCTTGCAGATAACCGGCGTCACGACATGCGTATTAAACTGAGTCTTTCAGTGTAACTAGACAAATATTTCAAGTCTAAGTGGCGCCTGAATATTCCTAGCCTTCTGAGCAATGAATCTTGAAAGATTCAGTGTCGTGACGTGTTGAAGGCAAATTATGCTTAGATGTCTTCGGCTAACACACATCATAAAAACGTAGCTGATGGTGTGATGCGTGAAAGGATCGTCAACTTTGAGCACAAGGCGGTTTAGCTCTTGTCACCTAACTCAGTAAAACATTCTATTGCTGCTATGTACCCATATATTTGTTGTTTTGGTCCTGGTCATGTGACTCAACCAACCGCATGAGGTGAGCCATGCACCGAGCGTGAGCAGAAAAAACCAATAAAACGACACATCAAATGTGCAAATTATTAAAAAATAGCTGACTACATTCCCATTATCAATTAGGCGACAGAAAAATATTGATTGGTAGTATTATTAAGCAATGAAAAAGTATGCGGAATGTCCCCAACCATGATATTTAGTCTTTATAGATTACGCAAATGAGTTTTTACATTTCCATTTCCCCTTCCGATGTACAAAGTAGCAAACCGGAGTCTTCCTCAGGTTAACCGCTCTGTTTTCCCTTTATCTTTCTTTCTCTTTCTCTGTCGCTTTGATTTTGCGGAAGAACAGCAGTCATGCAGGCACTACGCAAGGAGAGTGTGGACGAATCGTATATAAAAAATACTGGAAGGCATCCACATCAGCTCCGCAGCCACTAAAGTCCTCCATAAAGAAAACAATAAAATTCCGATAAAGAACGATGTAATTCAGGCAGATACGATCTCTTCATTGCTAATCATGGTGTACTGGTTGTGAAAGCCCTGAAACGAGGTCAGTTGGTGATAAGAGTTTATGGAGATCCCTTAGTGAGCTGCGGTTCCCTAATAACATTGCCCTGTGGAGTAATCAGGCAAAGCATGATTACTGAATTGGACTTCAAAAAAAAAGCAGGATGATGGGTCTGAAAATTGAAATGCAGCAAGCACAACAGCCTAGGAAGAGAAGAGCGGTTCGCGCTCGGTATCGCGGCGTTAGAAGTGGTAGTGGATTACGTTCACTTTCTCTAGATAATGGCCACATATCTGTATATTGAGGTTTAAGTAATCAGATAATTTAACGATAAGGGGTGGACTAAATTTAGAAGGTATGTTCAGTTCATGAATGACTGTTTACCAGTGTCCCTGAAGAGAGTCCCCAGAAAGACGGAGGGATACCGATAGGCTTCTACTTAAAAATTGAGGGTGACGCAGCGAGCCAATGGAAGAAAAATTATTGGCGTAATCTTAAATAAAAACTAGCAGCTGTTCCGTGAACGAATACAACCGATGAGCGAAGCTCCTTAGAAATGGGACGCACGCGGCGTGTGGCGCGCGCGGCGTTTCATTGTCCAAGGCAACGGACCAACCACTGGGCGGACGGCAGGGTGAAGCGATGGATTTGAGGGGAGTGGCCAGAGTCGAAGAAAGAGGGAGAGGGAGACTAATCTGCCTCCGTTTCGAATGCGTTCGTATTCTCGCGCTTTGCGGATTGTGCAGACGCCATCCGCGTTTCCAGCGCTCATAAAGCTCATTTATCCTCCCGCGTGAGGGGGAGACACCACAGCTGGCACCGTGTCCAGGGAGCTTCAACGGCGACGGCGGGGTGCCGGCCAAAGGAGCTTCGTTCCTCAAAAAAATTAACGCAGCTTCGCACTAGTGGTGCCAAGCCTGAGGGAAGGGCAGAGCATGGCAGCCTTTCTTGTTTCTATTTCGTTGTCTCTTTCGTTCCTCCTCTATTTCTTTCGATTTCTTGTTAGGAGTCTTTTGTGTCGTTTTTTTCTCTCTTTATTGCTACCTACTTCTTCTTTTCTGCCCAGTTTTTCCCTTTACTTTCTCTCTCTTTCTATTTCTAGCTTGCTTCCTCTATTTTTCATTATTATACGCGGTTGTGCCTGCGTTACGCCAAGCGACGACCCCATACGACAGCCCGGACCCCTAATGAGCTCCGCATTCAATATCATTACCAAGGCGCTCAAAGAACAACAAGATCACATACTTGGCGTGAGCGCGCGCGCTCAGTATGCTACAGATGGCTATACTGTACGTGGTTTCGCCACCGTTACGCCAAGCTCCATGAAACGATGACAGCATACGGCAGAATCCGACAACCGGCTCCCCCTAAAGTTCTTTGCACCTAAAAGAAGGAACCAGACTGTATTAGGGGGAAAAGGCAGCTTTTAAGGGCATTTTAGTGGAAATCTATAACAACCAATAGGCATGGCCAAGGCACAAGGTCATAACCCAAGACTATCGCTGGCCAGTAAGAGTGACCGACTGGATTCTAGAAGACAAGTGCACCAGGCAGAGACACGAAGTTAGGTGGGCTGCTCAGTTTACGATGTTTGCAGGGGTAATGCGAACAGCACGTGCACAGGACAGATGTTAATTGGAAAAAGCACGCATGGTAAAGATACCCTTGCCATGCAGTGGGTGTCGCAAGGCTAATGATCATGATTAAAATATTAGTCAGCTTTTTTAATGCTGATTATGGCATGTTTTTTTTGTTTTTTTGGAATGAATTGGACAGCCTGCTGCTGTCCTATCAAGGAGAGGGGCTGTCACCTCGTCAAGCTACTCACTGTAGTAGCTTTTAGTGACAGCTCCTATCTTTCCTTACTTCGAAAGATGAATTAACTTGATTTGATTTGATTTGATTTGAATTGTAATTGACTAAATTTACAATATTGAGGATTGCTGTTGTTTTCGAGGATTGAAATCACCAGCTATGATGATGTTGTCACGTGGGTCGTGACGTCGATGAAAGCACCCGTCAGCGTATCCAAGAAGAAATTCTTCATTTGGCCGAACTTGTGGCCGCTAACGGAAGGGCAGACTACAGCAAGCAATGCACGCTGTACACTGATATTAGACCATCGGCCATCGAAAAACTCATCATCGTTGGGACGCGCCGTTTTTTATAGATCGCGCATCGAACTTTCCACCCTTCTCACTGGCGATCGCGAAAGCTCTTGAATAAGCTTGCCTGTTCGCGTCCTGCGCACAATCTTAACAAAACGTTCTACAATAATTGCGAAGCATCTCGAACACTGAGGCGTCGTCTGCGCCGAGCATTGCTGACAATCTCGGTGGGTGTAAACCGAATACAACAGAATGGAGGCAAAAAACGTGCGTGGCAGTATTATTTCTGCATGATGCTTTCGCAGCACACCATTAAGACTACTTCTTCGTTGTTTCATCCCACACAGAATATCTTTCCCATATCATAATTTGCGCACCTTGGAATATCATAAGAAGCAGTGACTCACGTACACAAAATTTCACCGTGGGGTAGCTTTGTGAGTGTTTATTTTCCCTTTTTCTCGTGAACGACAGAGCCAGTGACTTAGCGAAAGATATCTGCATACCTCACTCCTAGAAATAATAGCTTATGCGTTTAGGTTTTGATGAAGCCCATATTTCATGACTTTCCACAGATGTGTGACATGTCCAGATGTATACGTCGTCGGCATACCCCACCGTCGTCATCATTCTCAGTCTGTTTTTATCCACTGCATGACAGATTCCTCTCACAAGGACCTACAGTTTACTGTTATCTGTCCGAGCTTAATGAGCTCGTCTGCATGCATATATATGTTCAAACCATAAGGCATCATGGTTTAAAACCTTGCTCTTGCAGCTTTGAAAGAAATCAGACTGGATAACTTCCTTGGAACCCACCTCAGCCCATTTCGTATAACCCGTTTTCGCCATCACTGGTAGAAACGTATAGGCACCGTCCACTGTCCAGAGGGAGCTGCGTTGCTCGCACTGGCCCCTCCCAAGTTCACTGAAATTGGCCGTTAGGGACACGCAGAACACAGACGCACGCACGCATCCCCGCTTTATCTCGGCCACATGTCAGCCAGACTCCGCCCACTCATGCAGGCAGGTAGACGCGCGCATGGAGTTACATTTTGATCGACCCCGTCTCAATATTGCTTTCTTTAGCCGCTTGGCTGTGCTTTCTGGCGCTGCAGTCCAGGGCTGGGCAGTATCGAAGATACATGTATCTTAGATACTATCTTAGATACTTTTTAGGTATCTTGTATCTGTATCGCGATACGTCTGGCAAGACGAGTATCTGTATCTGTATTTCCGATACATTCAGTAATGTATTGTGTATCTTAAGATACAAGATACTGCTCTCGCAACACTACCGTGCGAAACAATAATCCCTGACTGAGCTCCGCTTCTCAAGCTGGTACTGGTGCCACTAAGCCACCTGAATAAAACTAAGGGCAGTGACATAATTTCATCTTTCCGCCAGAGTCCATGGTTCCATGAGTCCATGGTTCCATGAGTCCAGAGTCCATCAGTCCATCATTGTTCGCACAAGTGCTTTGTTAGTTGTCTTTCTCTTGCATCCCATACATTACCTACAGCACTGAGCTTCTTTTTTTTTCGGTCTGGTTGACTGCAATATGTCTTTTCTAAAGTGCAGCCACAATAATCTCTGTTTTATCCTTACTTTTTACTGTCTGCTTTATTTCTGCTAGTGTTTACACATTTATATTTCACTTAAGTTTATTCTTCTGCGAAGACGATTGGGGAAACAAATATGTCATTATGTGGGCCTGCATTGAGTACAGTACACGGCTTACTGCTTAGGTAAAATGGCGAAATTGAGTTGAAATGGAAATAATTAGGAGCCATCTTAAAGATCTTACGAAGGCGATTCAAGAAACCTTGTTATACCAAATGGTCCGTTTTGCTCATGACCGTCCCAAGCCATTTCAGGCAATTTTCCATAAGCACTGATTTTTTTATTGCCTAACCATAACAGGTAATTTTACGATACTTCATGCTTAATTGTCATAGCTATTAGAGTGCCGCCTGTATCTATAGTTGTTCAATATGCATGTTTGATACTGGAACGGCTTTTCTATTTCGGTTAAGATTGTTTTCCTTTTTGTCGGCCTCCCTATTTTTTTCTACTATTGCCTCCTAGTCGCAGCTATAGGCGGCAATTGCATGAATAGCGCCGCTATCCTGCAATGATATGTGCAACTATACGGCCACGCACTCTTATTTTTTTAATTTGGTGTGATCGGGTTTAAACCACAAAAAACAATTATCACCACTCGGTGGAAGCCGCACCGCAATGTTTCGGAATCTTCGAGATTGTCTTAGGTTGTTCTGTTAAAGGGACCGACAACTGCCCAGAACATGAAATGAGATGACTCCTTTCATGGAAAGATTGTCCGCTGCATTGACTCAAACCAACCCTGTTTTTTTTCGTGAGAGGTGGATATATATTTTCATTTCTTCGTTGAAAGTCGTGAAAAATGACGTTTGGCGCGTCTGGCGGCAAAAACATGAACGAACCGATGTACCTGGCCACGTGACCGTTGATTGCTGTACGCAGTCGACGATGTTTTTGTTAGTTTTGAAATACTGTTCGTTTCTTTATATTAGGAGATATTACTTCATAAAAATGTACATATATGCCTGTGTTAGTAGTATGCATTAAAGTGGCGCTGCCTTCGCGTGACGTAATGATCCCATGCTCGTCAGCGCGTTTTGAGCAACTTTTCAGCGTGCTCATGCAACCGTGCACGTAGTTTCCAGGTCGCTAAGATTTTGAAGAGACATAGTTTTTCTACCTACACTTCGTCTCAGTAAAGTATGCGCACTGCTACTCGCCGCGGCCGTGCATATGCGTAGTGACGTTTTCGGTGACTTGGCTTGGCTCATGCATCGAGAGAGTAACGACGCCGGTACAAGCTACCCAGAACAAAGGCACAAGCAACCTTGGGCGCAGGCACACACAACGCGGTACAAACACAGGGAAGGTTTGTAATGTCACATCATCTCATTGTAACAGCTTGCTATTCTCAAAAATAGCTGAAAATCTCAAAATAAAGGTGGTTAAGCATAGTTACAGGAACTCCAGCGAAAGCAGAACGACGACAGCTTTCACAAATCGCAAGCAGGGCTGGCGGCATCGCTATCAATTCTCAGCGTTGCTGGAGGAAAGGTGCATGTGTGTTTAGAGCCTTTCAGATCGAAAATTACTGCTTGTAAAATAACTACGTGCTTTTGAGATTAACTACTGCAGCTACAAACACTACGAAAGGTGAGCTTTCTGTCGCGCCGTAAAAAATGGGTCGATAAAAATCAGTTGTCGGTCCCTTTAAGATTACGCGCGCAAATCCTGCCGCGGCGGCTTCGTTTCGATGGAGGTGAAATGCTAGAGGTGCATGTACTTAGATTTAATTGCACTTTGTAGAACATCCGATGGTCAAAATTTCTGGAGCCCTCCACTACTGCGTCCCTCGTAATAATATCGTGGTTTTGGGACGTAAAAGCCGGACATTTATCGTTAATATTGCGCGCAGTGCGCGTGTACTGTAGTTCATTTGTGGGCTTACGTGAGCACCAGCGATAGCGCTCAAAGGTGCGATCACAGATGTATAAAACAAGACGCCTTCTGCTGATTATCAGATTACCGAAGGCCGACCATATTTATTGCCGCTATCAGAGTACAGTGCACCACTTTGCTGGTACTTTGAGTTATTTACTTTTCTATGTACAAGTTAACCCAATAAAGAGTTTCGTATAGAATAATTTCCGCGTTCTTCATAGTCACCACCACGTGACAATAAAATAGGTCTGAGGCGTTTCTGGGGTGCACATGTTCTCTCGTTGAAGCAAAATTTTATTACACGTTTGCGAGTACATAGATAACGAACGCTTCACGCCAGCAGATTAGAATATAAAAAAGACATTGCAGTTTGATGTGCTTTACAAATGCACAATGCGTCACAAAAAAAGTCGCTACCAGCGTTGTTCCTGCTGTACACCGGTGATTTGGTATTGCATAAACGGTCTTTTATGGGCAAAGGTAAAACTGCACATCGGTATTTGCGCCATCGTGTGAAGGCTTCATATTGAAGCTCGTGTGGTTAGATGGCAACCCGCTAGCTAGTCGGTAAGCTCAGCAGCGACTCCCACCAATTACATAAATGACAAGCAAGAACCGCTGTCAGCGAAGTGTCTAAAGAGCTGTCCTGTTAAGCAGCTAAAACAAACCCCAATAAGTTCTTCGGAAGTAAACTAATATACTTTGACCAAAGACAAAACTTTTGAGATGCTAACAGACATTTCATTAAAATGAAATGAAATCAGTCACAATCAAAAAATTTTTAAGCAGACCTTTTTGTGCATAGGCGTTCGCTACTACATTATCGGGGTCTATAAAAACAAATTTGAGAATGTATCGAAGTATCTTAAGATACTATTGGCAAGTATCGTATCGGATACAATTGTTGCGGTAGTATCTTGTATCTGTATCTCCAATACTTCTTGCCTGAGTATCTTGTATCGTATCGCGATACAATTTCAAAGTATCTTTGCCCAGCCCTGCTGCAGTCACACTGGAAAATTTCACTGCACGGTGCCTATACGTTTAGTATATCTGCTGTGAACGCAAGTTGGCTATCCATTTCAGAGTAAGGTCATGTGCCGCATGAGCTTCGCGTGTACTCCCGAGTCCGCATTCCGGTAATCTGTTTTCTATGATAGTGTGGTGCCGCTGTGGAGCTCAGCTCGATCTTCTCGGCAGATTAACGCACGAACAGTCGACTGCAAGTATTTTAGTAAGCTTCGCGTTGCTGCTAACAGCGGAATGCTGCCCATGCGTCTGAGCATCCTAACAGATATGTCCGACACGCTGCATCGCCAAGACGCAGTCATCACATTCTTTCTCCCAGTTTTATTGGTGCGCATAATTATTTTACAGCGTAAAAAATAAAAGAAATAAACTTAGGAGGAGTAGTGGTGCGAAGCGTGAGGGAAGCGCCAAGCTGGGCGCCATTCTTTGCTTCTCTTGCTTTCCTTTCTTCATCTTGCGTTTTCTCTCTCTCTCTTTATATATATATATATATATATATATATATATATATATATATATATATATATATATATATATATATATATATATATATTTCGCTCCGGATATGTGTTCTTTTTATCTTCTTTATTATTTATTATTCCTTTGGAAGAAGGCCCTTTGCAGGCGTAAAGTCGGTGAAACGTCAACTGAGGTTTCAGTGCTGGCTTTCTAATTTCATAACAAAGCGAGGAAAATTACATATGTGCCCCTAGGATACAGGCGTCGTGTCTGGTTAACGTCAATGGTGCTTCTACTGTTGACTCCACTGTTATAGCAGTCTGATAAACATTACATTTATGTTCCTAGGATTCCGTAAGCTATATTCAAACGTTGCTCGACACAGGAGAAAGAGGCTAACAGAAGTAACGAATGATATTAACCTGATCGCAGCGTAAAATGCACTTAATTTCGATAATAATCATGCCTGCGCTGTAACGTGACTGCTGACGCAACGTCATACCATGCGTTACCCTTTAAATGCCAGGGTAGTGGACGGTCCTGTTATTCCCCCCGACGAGCACACTTGTGAAAGCACGCCGATCTTCCTCGTAACGCCTCGCTCAAAGCCAAAAAATACAACATGGAGAGTTACTCGCCGACTGCTTCGCATGACACCGATTCCCACAAGGCATGTGATCTGTCTAAGGTTTTTGACTTGCACCCGTGGTCCTGCATGCATCGCCTACATCTTAGGGGCAACACTAGACCACGAGAATTACATCATATGGTCACCAGGACATATAGCACGTACTTGTAACGATTAAGTGGACAGTGCAGCTTGAGCTACTACTCACCAAGCGACTGTCCTTCCCGTTACCCGCATGCTAGCCCAGGACCCCAAGCTCCTCGAAATATGCGAGAACAGCAGCGCTAACGATGACCGGCGATAATCTCCGCCGAACTACCGGCTAATGCAAATGAGGTCTGCAGAATCCCGCAAGGTGGGGTAACGTGGTGGTAGAGCGACTGCCCCGGAAAGGCGTTGGTCGCGGTTTCGACCCCCAGACCAGGACGAATTTTTCGGCAACTAAGAAGTTTTCCTTTCTGAAAAATTCATATGGATTTTCTTGTGGCTTCGTGCTACAAGCGGGTGGTTGTCCATTTTCCCTTTCTTAACCATCGGCTAAGTGTGAAAGAAGCCCATGAACAGTAGCCCATGAGAGAATCTCATGCCTGCAGAAAAAGAGATATCCGCACCTGCGTTTATAACATTCCATCTACCCAAAGCATACGCTGGCACTGAGCTGTGGAGTGCAGGACACACCACCCGCGATCACATTACGTGGAAATGTGAACTAAGGCCGCCCGAAATTAACACCCCTCATATTCCGATGTGAAAGTGCCGAATGAAACCGTGGGAGACATTCCTCGCCCGCGAGGAAGGTCTCCAACCAGACGTGCCTAGTGGCGCTCCTCGACTGGGCACGCCTGGCTGTTGAGGCCAGTGGAGGCTTAGGCTAGAAGCCCCGCCCACCTGCTTTTCAAATATATTTCCTTTTTTAAATAAACGTTTTTAATGCATTGTAATAGTGCCCAAAAAGTATTTTGGTTGTAGGAAGAGCAAGAATTGAGTTCAAGGAAAAGTTAAATTTCCCATGGGAATGTCCCTGTAATGTTGTCACGTTTGAATGGAACTGAAACAGTACATTCAACTTTAACATTTCGTGCGAGTTCACGTAAATTATTATTTTAAATTAAGACCCAGTGTGTCAGGTAAGAAAGATTTCGCTAAATGTTCGCGCGTGTTGTATTTTAACATTTCGTTGTTTATTCTGTAAGCAGAAATATCAGCCTTTGAAACTGACGTGTTCTAGGAAACTGTGGATGACGAGTACGTTAGAGCATGGCGAGAAATGCCGCTTTTGAGAATATATATGGCTGTGGTCTTCTACGTGTACAAGAACATACAGCTTTAGGCTAAATTTGTAACAAAACTGACCAAGTAGCCGGCTTCGAATGGTAAATTACTCATAAGTTTCCATTCAGTTTCGAAGGCGGAGAAGCTAGAAAAAGCCCAAGTTTTCTCCCAAAGCTGACACTCGGTTCTCATGCCGTAACATCTCATTCGGCCCGTGCTTACGCCACGATGAAACTGATATATTGGGTAATATTTGCGCATTTTGTATGTGTTCATACTGTCTGCTATGGCCGCCAGCTGTGAGTATCTTCCCAAAATTACTTTCTTCACGCAGTTTTTTCCTGACCATTCTAAGATTTGTACAAAAAAAATTTATACATGCACTCAACCATCTTACATGTTAATGTTAAGTGAGCATTGAAGTGAGATCCAACATCGAAATACACCGTGTGTTTGAATGCCTTTGAAAGAGATGTCCATGCCATGTTACCTGCAAGAATATTCTGGTCTAAGTTGTACATACTCACCTCTGTGGTAGTCTATAAAAACATTGGATAGTGAAGAGGCTTATTTGCGTTATCAAACACGTTAAATGCGTCAAGGAATGCGAATACCTAACAAGGAATGCTCCGCGTTGTGAGAGTGGTGGACGAGCGAATCTGAAAACGACAGCTAGATTGGCTGTGTATTGCGGCGTACATTTAGTCGGATCGCATAGTGATTTTGACTGACTGTGCCAAATCATTAGCCAAACACATTTGAATGATTTGTGATTCGGCTTGCATCTCTACTCCGTGCGTGTACGAATAGCGGACCAGAGACAAGCTGTGTGCACTTAAGCGCAACCTTGAACGCTTTGTAGCAACATTAACGGCTCATTGTGATGGAAAACGGGCGATATTTTTGGTCTTTAGCTTAGAGGATTTCGGCGAAACTTTTATCAATGCTCATTCTGAGGGATGGTTGGTTCAGTGCTATTGGTGGAACGCATCCAATATACAAGAATATTGTTCAGTAGTTTTCACTGTACGTTGTTCTAACATAGCAATTTCAAGGCAGGAGTCAGGGGTAGGCGAGTTCTTGCACAGTTATGAAAGTGCATTCATGCCACCCCTGCATATTCAATTGTAATTTTTACTGGCAACGCTTATGAGAAAACCTGTTTCCATACCCTTAATGGCGGCATAGCGAAAATTCCGGTCACCGTGAAAGGCAGATCAGTCACATGAACTAAGAAAAGACGTCATACATGGCGTTTTATTTCACCCGTTTACTATCGGGTAAATAATTTGCTGGATAGCGGCTCTGTTGCCAGGATAATTCAAAAATGAAACAATAAGCACTTCCTTTAGACATAAGTTGAAGTTCACAGATACTAGCCATGAGACAAATTTCTGCATTGAATTACAAATTATGGGAACAACTGAGATGTTGAGAGAACCAGCAGAGTATTGCTTCATCTTGAATTTTATTGCCAAAGTTTTCTGCCCATCTGTTGCTCAATTAGCATAATTGATTATGATATATATTCGTTATATACATCCATCCCTTATATAACTCCTCCTGGACACGTCCTCAAGTAAATAACATGAAAGTAAATGACATTAAAGCTTTAGCTACCGTTGAGCAGAGGCACAATAAGACTCAAAGACGCCTCGGCAAGTCGTCCTCAGGGAATTTATTCTCTACCTTAACTATTAATCTGAATGGATTTTTTAAACAACTTCAGAACCTCCCCCCGCCCTTTTTTTGAGCTGCCGTGCCAGCGGTGTTCTTCACAAATCCGAGTTCTTTTTTAAGTGCATGCGGAGCACTTTAGGGGGCGAGGCTCTCGTATCTGTGGCCTTCGCTTGGCGTAACGCAGGCAATACCAAATATAGCACAGCCAGCCGTAGCACATTGAGCGCGTGCTCGCGCTAAAAGAGTAGTCTTCTTCCTCTTGTTCTTCGAACGCTTTTATGATGATTTTAACTCATGTCTTCTTCCTCCTGTTATTCGAGCTCCTTGATGATGAGGCATGCAAAACTCACGCAAAAGCATATACCTTAGCCATTTGTAGCATATCACGACCATTGCGGCAGTGACAAAACAATTCAGCATATTCTGTGCGAATGCCCGCAATCCCGTTTGCAGAGACAGTCTTTGTGCAAGGCACTCGATCAACTGGATGACCAGACTCTTTCGGAAGTCAGAATCCTGTGCCACAGACAGGACTCAACGTCGCATAAGAAGGCTGTGAAAGCGCTTCTGCGCTTCCTTCGTTCAACCGGTCTCTCCGAACGACTGTAATCAGAACGTCCTACATGTGTGTGCATATGTGGGCATCTTTTTTTTTCTCTCTCTCTCTATCCTCTTTCCGATCCCTCTTTCACCGCCCCTGTACAGGGTAGCAAACCGGTTCTTCTACCAGGTTAACCTCCCTGTCTTTTCTTTTATCTATTTCTCTCTCTCTCTCTCACACGCGCTTGCGCCAAAGCGAAAGCTTTCGTCATCTTGTCCTTCGAGCGCCTTGGTGATGATATAAAGTGCGGACATTACTGCTATAGCTAGGAAAACACGTCAACACAGACTACGTATTAAAAATTGAAAGAGGAAACAAGCGAGAAATAAAATGTGAAAGAAAGGAAAAAAAATAGGAATGAAAAATTGAAATAAAGATAAAAAAAGCAAAAAACTACAAAAGCCAACAACAAAGATAGAGAAGAGAAAAGAAATAGAAAATCGAAGAGAAACAAATAAGTCTGCCCAGCTCCGCACTTCCTTCAGGCATTTCCTTCAGGGAATGCCACTAGGGCGAAGCTGCCTTAATTTTTGTGCTTTTATGCGAAAGACAGGCCTAATACAAAATATACACTAAAATTACGTCGCTAGCCCCCCCCTCCCCTCCCTGAGCCCCTTCATAGAAAAGAAAAAGTAAAAAATCTATCAGCTTTCAGTCTCGCACAGCATGATGTCCTATCTGACAAATCACTGTGTGTTCGTTTAAAGAGCGTATGAAATGTCGCTTTCTCCAAATGCCGAAAAAAGCCGGACGAAGGTGACAACGGAAGTCTACAGCACTGTTGCCATCAAAATCGATATAAGCCGGAAGACTCTCTCACGTATTTGCATGCAGTACTCACAACGTTATTTACAGCGTGTCGTTTGTTCTGCTTGTTTATTTTTTGCGGAGGTTGTCCATTCTACGCCTGCGAGTGTGGCTTTCAATAAAAGCTAGAAGGTGTATTGTTCTAAGGATGTCACTGTCGCATTAGATAAATTTTGTATATTGTACTGTACGAGAAGTAGCACATACGCATAGGCAGGAGCATTCGATTTATCAACACGAAGTCGGAAAACAAGTGTTAACAAAATTCTTGCTGACATGTAGAGACAAAATTCAAGAGCACTTCCCCTTCCCCTACAAGGAAAGCAAGGGCAAGCAAAACTTGGCGTGTACGTGGCTGACCTATTACCTGTCTTTATTTCTATCGCATTGCGCAGTACTCCCTCTCAAATTTAGCCTTGCTCCACGCCGGGTATTGGAAATCCATCGGTGTCGTCAGTATCCCTACAGTTCACTTGCTGCAAGCAACAAACACAACTATGCGTTCATATCCTGTCAACAATGAAATGTGACAACTTTAAATGACAAGTGACTTTGACAAATCCATTAGATTGCCGTATTAAAAACGCCTGATCGCTTAGAAGCCCACGATCGAGAGTTACAGTTATGCGAAAACAGCGCATACAAATGCACATGTTACCGGCGCACCTTCAAGGGCCGAATTTCTGTACACTTGCCGGCGCCGGGTTTCTGGCGCACAATGCCACCGCCGCCACCTATAGCTGTAACTGTTACTGAGCTGTAACTGTTTGAAAAGAAAACTAGCAGTTCGGTGTACGAATACAACCGATGAGCGAAGTTCCTTAGAAATGGGATGCCAACGACCATGCGCCTGATCTCGCTGCTGGCTTTCATCCATGGCTCATGAAGGCGGTAGGGTGGGGAGCGGGTGGAGAGAGCGTCTGTTGCGCTCGGTGGCGGGAATGAGTGAGCGATTGAGTGTGCGGTGCGCGCAGCGCAGGGAGACAGGTGGGAGAGGGGTACGAGCGCTGATGCGGCGGGGAGCTTCGACGGCGGTGCCGGAATGCCGCACGTGACCATCGGCGCGCGTGGCGTTTCATTGTCTTTTTGCGCCGGCGCCGGGTGGGGAGAGCGTCTCCTACTACCTTCGACAAAGCGCCCGTAGGTGCGCTCGAATGATGGTTGTCATTTGACAATCCACGATAAAGGTGGTGAAAGTGAAGACGACCATTATAACCAGTTGTGCACAGAGCTTATTTCTTTTAACCTCGAATTTCTGGTGCGCTAGAAGCAAACCCTTCAAGGTCTAAACATTTCCTCTTAAATCACCGGCCACTGCAATCTAAAGCGATGCTTAAGAGAACGCCCAGAGAAGCCGCTTAGGCCCACGGCAGGGGCGTGGGCCTAGGAGCTTCTCTGCGAAAAAAAGAATTCGTGGCAGGGCACGTGATGAGAACGACAAATAGCCGATAATGAGTTAAAAAGGGCGGCATGGAAACCCAGAGTTGGGAAACACAGCCGAGGGGGGGCCAAGTGTTTAGTGACACGATGAAGCAATAGATGTGCAAACGTAGCTTGGAATCCGCTCAATAAGGACAGAGTAACTTTGGATATAATTGAAAGAGGCCTCGTCGTGCAAGGTACAGCAAAATGGCTAACGTTGATGTGCACGAATGATGATAGTGGTAATAAAAAATCCAGGGTATGTATTTTTTTGCGTTAAAACATGTACAAAATTGTGGACTCACCACTGCAGCGTAGTATGCAATCAAGTCCTTTGTGAAATCTGGCATAACAACACAAGCTTTTTTATCGAACAAATCGGGCAAACCTGCGCACAGCGCAAGGCGGATTTGAAATGGCATACGTTCCTCCACTGAGCACTCAGACCGCCATTATGTGGTTTCGCATGTTTCCTGTAATATTACGTGCGCACACACTTATCCAACCTATCATTAGCGCTAAGTGGATCCAGACCTACACAGTAATAAAAATTGCGGCTACAGCTCACGTGACTCTCTTTTAGGGCTGTCAGTATATTCAAATTGTTCTGCAGCTATCAGGGCAAATAATGTCACTTCTTTGAAGAAGTAACATTGGCTAAAAACCAATATTTTCTAATGTCGGTTTCGATTTATTTTTACAGTATGCATGTGTGTGGACAGCGAAAAATATCCCGCTTCCTCAAAATGGCAAGGAAAAATCCACCATGGTGTATCAGTGTCTACGATGGCTCTGCTGCTGACCCGAAGGTCGGGGGTTCGATCCCTGCCGTGGCGGTCGCATTTCGGTAGAAGCGAAATGGTAGATGGCCCGTGTACTGTGATGTCAGTGCACGCTAAAGGACACCAGATGGTCAAAATTTCCGGAGCTCCCCACTACGGCGTCTCTCATAATCATATCATGGTTTCGGGGTGTAAAAATCGAGATATGCTTATAAAAGTGGCAAGCATAGTGGGATAAAAATGACAGCGGAAATCGCCGCTGCCTTCATGAATGTCGAGCGCCAAAATGACACAGAAGGTAGCCTCATCCATCTATTCACGTGCCGTTTTAATGATATTACGGCGTGTCCCTTGTTTCATGGTTTTAAGGCTTAATTTCCGTATTACGTCGAATCTTCTTGGCTTTGAAGAGAACGCTAACACCGTCGTTTTTCCGCTCATTTCGGTTTCTTGGGTTACGTGATTGTGCATTTTTTTACTGCACAAGAACATGGAGACAGAGTTACTTACGCAGAAGCATTCGATTTGGCAACATCCAAGTGAGAAAAGAAAGAGGGGTAGCTGATATCTTAGTTTACATTAAACGTGCCCTAGAGGGCAGTTTCTCAGGTAATCACCTAATCCGCTCAGAATCCGTTTGTTGCTTCACAAATCTATGGCCGCAAAAATTTGTTGAATCCATCGCCAACCAGTGAAGGTACATACGTTTGTCTGACTTTATACACCATCTGCTTTCGTCCCGACGAGGACATTCGAAGCCGCACGGCGATAAGGAGTCACGAAGAAGAAGGAGTGGACATACGTCAGCGTACGTCATTAGCTGAGCGTGCATCATGAAATGCGTTCACTCAATCCCACTTGCGATTCCAGTGCGTGGTAGTTTTGCTACAGTCTAATTTTGGCTCAACTATCCCGGCTGGCAAGAGGCGCAACGGATCAAAAAGCTGTTCTCGATGGAACAGTTGCCAGCTCACCCAAAAGCCTATTATCAGTTGATGTCACTTATCGGACGGTATCAGCAATCTATTAAGTGGCGAAATGGAGCTGCTGCGGGCTGCTTCGAAGAGCGTGAGGAGGCACCTCTGTATCAGGAAAATGCGCGTGAGAAAGTCCAACTTGGACCTTCGCTTGTAAGTCCTTCGTTCTACGCATGACTACAAAAAATATTTTGATTGGTTGTCTTTTCGCAAAATAAGTTTCAACACCAAGCCCGATCGGTGGTTCAGGAACACCTTAAGAGACAAAAATGTGGGCATTATATCTTAAGGGCAGATAAAAATACACAGCAAGGATGATGGGCTGGATGTCAAGAGATTGCAAGCGCAACCAACGACTGCTAAGCGTTAGGTCGGTGGATGAAACTAGGAGTTCGCAAGCACAAAATAGAACCAACTCGTGAAGGACATGGCGTGTAGGCGAACATAAAAATCAGCCTCTGTTTTCTAAAGGACACAAACAACGTCTCCACGACAATGATGACGATGATTAAGAAAAAGATCGCAACATATTGTTATTCTTTTTTCCTTACTAGGACTCTGGGAGCTCCACGATATGGTTGTTTTTTATATCTTGATAGATCACCTAAGTATAAACTTAAACTTGACATTTGTATATACAGGAATGTGACCCTAACAGTAAGCATGTATGGCAACTAATACATATAGGTTGACCTGTTAGGCCAAAAAATGTCATTTCTTGGACATTATGCCTAGCTGGATATATACCTGGTTGGAACGTGATGCTGCGGTAGCTATCGTAGTTGCTAAACTTGCACAAATAAATTCTGAATAGCATGAACGCATCGTGTTCTTTGAAGCTTTAAAGAGACGAGGGAATCCTGGCTGTTTCCGAACTTTTCCGAACACTGTTACGCCGGATGATTTCAGTTTTAGCTAAAAGTCATACCAGCTGAGAACGAAATGAGTGTTGAAGCCTTCTTCCACCTCCTGTTTGTCCCAATTTTTGCTTTTTTATTGTCAGGCCGATAGAGGTAAGTATCAGTACGGAAGCATTCTCTTATATGTGTCCATTGCTGTGATAGCCCCTAAAAAACGCTGTAGTGTTGGAGCTTGTGCGGATTGCGAGTCATGTTATTAGCGTTCAGGAAGACAAAAATAATCGCGTCAGTTTTTTTATCAGTTGTTAAAGTGTCATTAATAATGATGGTGATGATGATGATGATGAAAACTTTATTCAATGTCCAGAGAAGACGCAGGGGGAGACTTTCATTCAAGTGAACTAGCTCCCAAGATCCCTTCAAGTTCACTCAAATGAGAGTTGACTGTAATAGGGTAGCTTGTATTATCTTGTCTATGCAAATACATGAAGGGAAATTCCAGCTTTTTTCCATGGATTCAAAATGCCAGCAAATTTTTCGTTATTAACTGTGCACCAAGTGTCATACTCTTTAATGAAAAACCACCGCTTCTTTTCTTTTGTATATGAAGACATCCTACATAAGTGTTTGAAAATATTTGTTTCCTAGCCAGGTCTACTGTTATGCATTATTTTTCATATACAGTGAACTACCACTCGTACGAATGTCGGCTTAACGAATATTTTATACTAACAAACTTTTAAAAAATCCGTAGTGGTTTTTATATGCATTCTATCCGAAAATGATTCATTTGAACGATATTCTGAATAATGAATATCTAAGTTTACGAACTTTATCCGCGGACTCGGGCTCATTTTTGAGATCAATGAAATTTTGCGCACTACAGCATCGTGAATGGCATTTTGCGCAAAAACGGCACACGAACACGAAGGGAAGAAACGACGAGACAAGCACAGCATAGTTTGGCCTAGTTTGGCCTAGTCTTTATTAGCCTAGTTTCCGTTTTTGCGCAAAATGCCATTCACAATGCAATACCAACTCGCCCAACGCTCTGTTCTTCTAATCTACGGCATCGATGTTGGCGATGCGCACCGCCCCTAAGACGCCCATCCATCAGCGACGGTGCAGCATCGCTTGCGCATGCAGCTATGCCGAGGCAACTTGGCCGTGCGGGAGAAGAAAACGAGCCACGCGCGCTTCGGTACCTGAGCAGAACTATCAGATTTTGAAAACGTTTTCACTGTTCGTCCGGAAGCGAAAGAGGGAGAGTATGATGAACAAGTTGTATCAGCTGAGGCAGGTTTAAATTTTGTATCTCTAGCCAAGGCTGTAGGATACGTAGACTCTCAGGACAGCCCTTGTCTCTTCATGCGCTTTAAGGGCACTAGTTCAAAAGGAAATTAAGAAATTATTTTCGAAAAAAATTGCATTGAGCACTTTTGACTTGATATATGATGTGCCCAATGCTTTTCCGCATTGTAGTGAATAATCAGTTGAATAAACTTTCATTCAACTGAACTAGCTCTTTGGTTTCCTTGAAGTTCACTCAAGTGAGAGTTAAGTGTAATAGGGTAGCTCATATTTTCTACTCTATGCAAATACTTGAAGAAAATTCAAGCTTTTTTTCCAAGGTTTCAAAATGCCAGGAAATTTCGTTATGAACTGAGCACCAAGTCTCATACTCCTCAATGAAAAACCACCACCTCTCTTCCTTCTTACAAATATACTTAGTGAATACCTTAGCTTCAGCCAGCATTTCCTTTAGGTGTGTCGATGGTAAGTAGGATATTCAGGGATGACATATTTCTCTATGCTACCATGGTCAATAAACCCGCCATGGAAGAGAGCATTACAATCCCGTTAACATAATTCGTTCTGTTCTATTAACGCCACCATCCAAGAGATCATTGCAACCGCATTAACTTAATTCGTGCTCATCTGTGTAGGTACTAGAGTAAGCGAAGCTATGCTGGAATTAATGAAGTAGAACTTCACTATCAAGATGAGGCTTTGTGAAAGTCTCGGGAACCTGTGAGTTAGAGAGATGCCGAATATGAGGGTAAGAACAGGCACACACAGGCTGCTGCCTCCGGTGACTGCGCAACGTATCGTGGAGTTGGCAACAGTGTGGACCCTAAATTGACCTCAAATCGACGTCGCGGCCTGCCTGAAAAGCTCTCTTGTCTTCACTGTGGCGCCTATCAAATAGTACAATGTCCTTGTCAACTCACTTAGGAAGTAAAGCTTGATAGGTGTGAACGCTGCAGGGACGACACAACACCCCAAGGAGGGCGTGTACACTGTGTGCATTAAACGCCAAAGCGAGAGAAAGAGAAGAGGGGCAACCAACCATGACTAGCTCAATTACATCAACGCATCCGCAACAGGCACTCTGCGCCTGTTGTGGCGGCATTCTCTGCTCACTAGGTGCCGATGTGTTTGATGTTTCTTTGGAGTTTTTAGGAGAGTTAGTTGCCTGCTCTTAATGTGTGGAAGGAGTGGTCTTCAGAGTAAGTCGCCCCAAGATAGAACTCACCTCGCGTCTGTTTTCGTTGTCTCCCGTGGTGACTTTTACAATTTCTGAAAAATCATGGCATGTCCGCCAAATACACTGCTCACTTGATATCCTGCTGTAGCATTTCACCTTGAATCTGAAAACTTCAATCACACCGATTCCACAGCAAAGCAGAGCGCTGTCCTCCTCCTAGCACATTATCAGCAATTACTGGAGCAAATGCCATGCTCCCTGAAATGAAAATGATCTACGCTATCAATACATTCATTATTCATATTTCCTCCCTTGTCTCTTAGGAAATATTGATCTCTGCTGGGTGCCTTTGACTGCGTTTGTTTCTTTGATTCGTTGCTGGTGGTACCCTCATGTGAAAATGTATCAGTTTACTGGCGTGATGACGAATCGAACAGGCACGTTGCGAGCGCGAATAAAGGAAGTTTATGAAACACTGGAGGTATACTTTTAATAACATATCCTCGCAGGGATGGAAGGATATATTGCGCAACAATTGGACCGGAAACTTGGAGAGTTTTGTCGTACCGTCTTCCGTTGACTCTTTGGAAATTTTGAGGGGCTCGTAAAGCTATACCTCAAGTATAGAAATATTTGGAGTGCCGATTTTTAATGGATACAATTCATCGTCTTGAATAACACGTAGCTTGCGATTTCACCCCATAGTACTCGTAATGAATTTAAGCTCCGGTTTTGGTGTATAATTGAGATGGAGTTTACGTGTATAATAATAAATACCATAGACATTTCCTAGCAACGAGTTAACACGTACAATTTTTATTGTGAGAGGGCGGTAGTCGTATGAACATACAGGTAACCAAAGCTAAGCGCTAATCAAGGTTTCAGTTCATTCATTTTTCTTTCAGGGTCTGGATACCGAGCCGTCGTTTATCCCAAGCTGTTTGAAGGCAGAGATGAAAGCACAAAAGTGCTGAAAATAAACGACCAAATAACGTTGGACCTGCGCCCAAGCTCCATCCTTCATGATGATTTTTTTGTGCGGACTTATCGTGAAGGTGTTCCAGAATATAAATACGTAAGAAATAAATTTTGTTGTAGGAATGTTTGAAGACTTAGCGTGGTGTTGGTATGTTTCTTGCAAGAAAAATGATATTAGTAAAGTACTGAGCATCTGCTTCGTCGCAGTTGACGAGCGACTCCTTTGGGAGTTTAACCGATGCAAATGGCCGTTGTAAAGACTCTTGTCCCCACAAATTAAGGTACATATGAAGCCAGTGGCTTTGCCAAGCATTATTTTATGTTTAGCGGCGAAAGCGACATTCATACACTCAAATTTACTTCAACAAAGGTGTCTGCCAGTGTCCAGTCACCTCTTTTTGAAATTCTTTCGCAAGTATTCCTCCAAATTTTCGATTACGGCACCACGTCGATTCATAGTTATATGACAAATGAGTTGTTTCCATCTTTTGGCAATTAAATGTTCTTTCTGGTGAACATTCCTTGTTGATCTAATTTAAATATGAACTTTATTTTTGAAAGCTAAGCTCTACTAATCTCTTACGTTGCTTTATATTTGGTTTTTTGCTCATTGACGGCACTTTCTTATGTCTATTACTTCGCACTTTAAATTTCAGCTTAAAGCCGTTTAAATCTTTCGTGCATTACAATGCTGGGGAGTTGTGCACGTATTTTTTTCATTTTTCAAGAAAGGAAATGAATGGGGAATTGCCTGTTTCGTTATATGCTGGCGCTTATAATGTTTGCGTAGTAAATTACTGTCGGGTGGGATGCATGTTATTAGCGTAAAAATTACTTACACATTGATGCATCATTACAAAACTTTCAATGTTTTTTCTACAGTTCAACGTTGAAGCACTCCAGCAAGGCCTGTACCATGACGCCAAACAGCTGGCTGCTGTCACAGTGTCTGAAGAAGACGGCACGTTGAGAGTGGTATGTTTATTGCGTGGAGAACATGTCAGAAATTTCGACTTCTTGGTAACACGAGGCCGAGACGCACACCTTGAATATTCACAATATTATGAATGTGCACGAAAGTTATCCTGCTCCGAAGGCGGGTTCTTGAAACACTGCCCGTTTAATGCGGATAATTTCCACGATAAATCGATTTATTACTATATGTAGCGTCCTTGGGGAAAAGGAGGAGGAATAACTTTTATTTCCTCCCGATATTCGGCAGAGCGGGCCAAGATCGTTGACGTCCCGAGTACAGGCTGCGGTGGGCCTGAGCTCACAGCTGGCCTTGTCCACCAGACATCACTGGTCTTCAAGGCTTGGGCTTGTCAGCTGGGCCTCCCAGTGCCAGTGATGGGTGGTACTGATGGGTTTCGTCCACACTCACATAATGTGTTGTAAGAGAGTCTTTTATCAAGGATAAGTCGACATCGCAGATTACATAAAGGAGCAGTTCTCCGATAAAAACCATGTTCGCCTCACGCTACTGCTCAAGAAATCGAGAAAGATACCTATGGTCTGTTAGAACCAAAGCATAAATACACGCTTCACTAATTGCATCACTGTAACACCCAGAGGGAACGTGCAGTGACGTTTCATCCAAACGCATTTCCTCATTACTGTGGCGTCAAGCACCATTTCCGAGTTTCACATAGTTGGTGCCATCATACAGACACACGTTCTTGTCACTGGTTTTAAATAAAAAAGCCGTACATCCTGCCAAATTTCAACAGAGGTTCTGACGTCATCACTTAGCCATTGGCAATATTTTAGGTAGGAAAGACGAACTGTGCAGAACATTAGTTTTCCAGTACAGAACATTTAGTTTTCGATATGTGTAGTATATACATTACCGCACAAAAAGAACCTGCGATTCCAAAGGATACCAGCTTCCGCGACACTCTTACATAGTCGATTTACAAGCGGGCCGCGTTTTTTTTTTTTGGGGGGGGGGGGTAGAGCTTGTATTTATTTGTAGGCTGAAATCAACTATAATATTAGCACTCATCTTTCTTTTTCATCGGGGATTGGTTCTTTTACACTCACGTGCACAGGTTTCTGAAAACACAAAGAAACATTGCTTCAGTGCGAATATTTTATAGGCATCCAAAAACGTACACAGGTTTTGTTGTTAACATTGTCGGCAATTTTTGCGACGACAAATACCATATCGTTAACTGAGGCCCATTTATGAGTGGGAGTCACTTTGGCTAGCTTCATTTCATCTGCAAACAGATAACAAAGAAAAAAGTTACATTTACGTGCAAGAAGCATGCTGACTACTCCGATGACTTTCAGCTTTTTGAGTTTTAAGTCATCTGCACAGCAAGCACAACGGCTTTTTAATGACATATTTATTACAGGTTTCTTGTGCTGCTCAGTAGCCGGAAAGAACAGTGTAGTAGAGCCTTGATATCAATTATATGTGCCGTGCGGCAGAGGAGCGCGTGATTTCGCCAAGGTGTCATTAATAGAAATGCAATTAGAATTGGATAGTATTTTCGAACTCAGCCTGTGGTAAACCACCACGTCAGCGTTCCACGTTTTGCTGTGACAAAGCTTTTGTTCTTTACCTGATGGAAGTTCGCACCACGTTACTAATGTGCACATAAGAATGAGGCAAGAAGAAGCAAAAAGTGAGCCCACCATGCGTGAACTGAGAACTGCTTATTTGACGCAATCATAACTTTTGTTTGACAGCCAGCGCGCCCTATACTCCGGTTCCTTTCTTACCTCATGGATCGCTGCCCACATGGCATTTAGAATTCACATGGTAGCCATAAACATGAAGCTTGTAACATTCTAAAAGCTATTCAAGCTCGGTGAATAACCGTCAGTCGCGAATAAAAATTATTATCATCATGAGCCGGCGCAATTCTCGATTTCGAAGAATCAAAAAATTGCTCTTTCGATTTTACGAAATTCCCCCCTGAAACAAAATTATTCTAGCATGGTCACCACTTGGTTAAATCAAGTTTCCACTGTGCCGGGAAGTTCTCGATCAGGTCGGGAGTGCTTCGCGCAGCTGGTCAGGAGGAAATTGTTCACTAGGAATTTATCTACTGCCCTCATTTAGGAGGCCTTGGATGTACGGAATAACATCTACAATGTTTTTTTTTACTGTAGATTACCGTGAAGTATTAGTTACTCGTCGCTAATTGGAAACCTCCACACAACACCAGAAACATCAACAAAGGTGCATGTGGTTCACACCGTGGGCCACATGCGTGCATTGAAGGTATCATCCCTATAAGTAACGCTAGACGTCACGCATAGCTCAACAATTTTCGTTTTTTGCGAGCTTCGAATCTCGCAACTTCTAATGGAAGTAGTGGTGTATTGGCACTCGGCTCCTGCTACTGGCGGATGCCTTTTAAATGCAACACCCGAACCCTATCGATACTAGCCAGTAAACAAATATGCACATCAGATTGCGGTTAAGACAATCTGACGATTTTTTTGAAAGAATGGCTCTTATTAGACTAAACAATGCGTTATTGACATTACATATGCATGCAGGAAGGTGTTGTGGGACCTAACTTGAAGATTCGTCCGGTTGAAGCAAATGAGCGATCTGTATATGGCGAGCAGGCACACATTGTTGACACTATTGAAGAGTCAAAGTCGGACAGTGTTTACGGTAAGTAGGCCTTTGACTGCCATATTATTAATTCAAAATAGTAGTGGTGCGATCGCTATCCCCATTTCATTAATTCCTTGTGAATAATTATTTTAACAGCGTCATTTTTTAAAGAATAGGTTGAGAAAAAAGAAAAACGTTCTGTGAAGGGTACCCTCTTAAGGACAATATTCATTTTATATTGAACAGCGTCTACAAACACTTGCACAGTATCGCGCAGTCTTACATTGGAAACTAAACCTAAACCATCACTCAAAAAATGCTCGGAAAATTAGCTAGTGTTGAAGTGACGTGTTTTCTCTACGTGCAATATGGAAACTTTTTTGTTAAACTTTGCCAGAATAGGATACCCGGTTAGAAAAATGTGGGCTTGCCGCGTAGCTGACTGCGTCACGGTTGTGCGGAATTCTTCATTAAAATAGTTTCCATTGTGCCCTTTAGAATAGAGGCATCTGAAAGGGATGTCGGGAAATGGCTCTGCTGAAATCAACAGTATAGCAGATAATATTATAAAAATATACGGGCCCTGCTTCCTACATCTTGAAGTGCGAGCTATGTGTGAGTTCTTGAAGTAATATCGGTGCCTCAAGGATCCCAATTTTGGAATATAGGATCATGTCGGCTAGTTGTGAAACGTCTCCAAAACACGGCTTGCATAAATATCTGGTCTATTTTTTTTCGCTCCATTCACAACTTCTTGGGCCGCATTAAATTGGTTTGCATTCTAGTTCTTGACAGCTTGGCGCGCAGGCCCGCGGATGAATGTGTTCTTTTTCAAAGAGCACTTGGGGATGACCCGGAAATTTTTTTTCTTTATATTTGTTTCTTTAGGAGTGATTCTTCTAATCTATCTTTCAGAAGTGCCAAGTGGAGTAACATGAACATATCGCCCGAGTAAACTTGATTTCACTGGTACATTTTCTCAGACAACAAGCTTATCGCAGGGCGGATAAAAAATCACTATTAGCATTACGATTGGCAGCATAATAATCAGTTTCTGTCGTCCATAACATTCTTATTTGAAATAAATGAAACATTCTTGAACCCAGGGTGCCGCTGGAGCAGACGTATCGACCGGAAGGCATTTGTTGTTTGTGACAATATGAATGCTCATATCGTCACAAACACTACATTGGTGAAAGCAGACAGCCTCCTAAAATTAAATAATGACGTAGCTAGGACACGGCGAAGAAATTACCGAGAACAGCGACACAACATTTTAATGAGGCAGGTCACAACTTCGACGACCTCAAGCTTTGGATACTTCAGTCAAAATTTGTACCCCGACAGACAGTAAATACCATGAGGCATATCCTATTCACACGTACAATACCTCCAGCTAAGAGTTATAAACGTTTCAAAGATGGCTCTTCAATCTATCCGATATGGTACATACAGAACGAAAATGTCTCCTAATATGAAAATATCCGGGGTATTGCGTCCCAAAGCCACGATAAGATTTTGAGGGACGCCGTAGTGGAGGGTTACAGAAATTTAGATCTTTGGTGTTCTTTAACGTGCCCTCACATATCACGGAACAAGGGCTTATAGGCACTTGAGCGATCGAACCTATGACCTTTGGGTAAAAAGCCGAGCACCGTAAACCGCACCGGACTAAACACGAGTGAGAATTAAGCCTTTCCTTTAAAGGGACCCTGAAACGGTTATTTGAAGCTTTGTCAGCGTTTAGGCTAGAGCATCATCAAACCATTGGCACCGCAAATTTAGCGACATACCGTGTACCCGTTTAGGCTAGAGCATCATCAAACCATTGGCACCGCAAATTTAGCGACATGCCGTGTACCAAGGCCGCCTACGGACAATTATATCATACCCTCCTTCTCACCCCTGCCTTGCCTCCTCAACTCATGAGACACGCTGGCATCGCCGGCGATTGCAGAGCTCTCATGAGCGCACTCGACAATTTGAGCTTCGCCCAGTCATGACCTCCGAGATTGCACGCCGACAGGTTGCGCGCAATCTCGGAGACCATAACCAGTGCGCCCGGCAGTGCGCACGCCGTCTGGCAAGAGAGACATCGTGGAGTGGTTGATATCTGCTCCGACAGGTGCCGCAACCCTAACAGCCGATCTTTCTTGCGCGCACACCACAGCCAATGAGATCAGCAGCCAGGGTTACGTGGTGCGCCCACTGCATGTCGTACCGTGAATGGACGGTTGAAAACGCGTTTGGCTGAGCCGCAGTGATCGGTAGCAATTCACAGCTTTAAAGCGTTGTAATAAATTGCACAATTCACGCTGACAGCATAAATCAATCTGAAAATGACCCTTAGGACTTGGTATACCGGCCCAATGGGTTTGTTCAAAATCGTTAAAACCGTTTCACGGTTCCTTTAAGTACTTTTAATCGCGCTTATCGCCATGAAACGTCTACCACCCGTTCTATCCTTCGACGCGAATACCCCGCCGCCCGCGCCCTCGTTTTTTGAGATGCGAGGCATTTCTTAGCGAACTTCGGTGACTTTGACCGTATCTATCTATCTATCTATCTATCTATCTATCTATCTATCTATCTATCTATCTATCTATCTATCTATCTATCTATCTATCTATCTATCTATCTATCTATCTATCTATCTATCTATCTATCTATCTATCTATCTATCTATCTATCTATCTATCTATCTATCTATCTATCTATCTATCTATCTATCTATCTAGCCGCCTACGACTAACATTCCATCATGGCCATTCGGTTGTGGCATCTATACGAGAAATGGCATGGCATAACGTGAATGTATGAAAACATAAATAACAGCAAATATCACGCCAAACATGACACGCACGTCATATGGGCATGATTTACTTGCCACGGTCTTGGCGCTCTTGCAGGCGTTTCGTGACTTGGTGCATACCAAAACTTGTATGCCATGAAAATACCACTTGACGAACATGACTGACAAGTCCCAAGGTGAAAATTATGACACGCATGTTATGTGAGGCATGATTTACATGTCATGGTCTCGGGGCGCTCGCGGCCGTTCAATTGAATCGATATGCAACAAACCTTGTAATGCGTGACGCGACTGTATCACGAACATAAATGACAGGTTGTTAACATGGCAATCAAGAAATGCATTTCATGTACGCCATGACCTGTATGCATAGGCGTGTCCATGGTTCCCCTTCACGGGGGCGAAGGTTCGTCGCAGCGCCCCCCTCCCTATCATGTCAATCTATGGGGCTGACTTTGTGCCCCCCTCTCGCCCCCCTCCCTATTATGTCAATGAAAGAGGCTGGTTTGCGTCCCGCCCTCCAACCCCCCATGCGCACGCGTATGCTTATATGACACGCTCAGGGTCAACGCGCGGTTGTTGCGGCCGCTTGCTATACACGGAAAATTCGTATGGCGCGACGTGACTGTATGACGCAGATATATGATAGGTGGTAACATAAAAATTATGACATGCATGTCATGTGCGCCATGACCTGCGTGCCACGCTCATGGTGAGCTTGTGGTCATTTCGCTTGTTTGATATACTGCAAAATTGGTGTTGCGCGACGTGACTGTTTGACGAACATATAATATCACAAATGGTAATAAGACATAATGACTTGCATGTCATTCATAACAGTTCGGTTAACTATATGTAGTTTTGGCTGCGTTAATATCGTCATCAAGGCGCTCGAAGAAGATGAGAAGAAGAGTTGGCGTGTGCGCGCGGTCAATATGCTACAGCTGGCTATGTTATATGTGGTTTTGCCTGCGTTACGCCAAGCGACGACGACAGCATACGACAACCTGGCCCCCTAAAGTGCTCCGCACTTAAAACAGAAGCATCCACAGCAGTGTCAGTAACCTCCGCCGCTTCACTCCCAGGCCAGCGCGGTAAACAGCTTGCGATTGCCAACCGAATTTCGGAGCTGAACGCCCGATGTAACCGCCATTTGAGGTGGAATCATTCCCTTAATTCCCAAGTCATTCTGGCTTTCTCTTCGCAGGAGACCGACGCCAAGACTTGACAGCACGCTATTTCAAACACCGCGAAACTAGTGTAACGACCTCTTTGCTTTCAGCGAATAACTGCGCTTACTTGTGGGCAACATGGAGAAGCACGCTAACGCGGAATGGTCCCTTCGTATTCCAGGGAAAATTGTCGAGGATAGAATGACAATCTCTGAACGTGACACGAACGGCCGTGTTGGCTATGATTCATGTGAGTAAAGTAATAGTGAACTTAAGTATTATCGTAATAACAGCTTTCCAATTGTGTATCTTTCTGATTCTGTAGCTAAATTCAACGTAGAAAGTATATATCCCGAAGTGCTCATAACATGCGACTCGGTCTTTCTTGCGGGATTTAAGGATAAGGCGGACATGATAAAATATGTGCTGATCATGTTTAAAGTGGTAAGTAATATTTGCCGTTCATAAAGATACCATAATTTCCTGCGCAGCATCCTAAGCACACAAAAACTTTGCTGCCTTTCAGGTTGTCCTACGCTACAGCACCGTAACACATCCTCGTATAAAGCCCGTGTTACTGGGGATCGAAATCAGCACCGTGAGTTAGTCGACATATACGCGGTTTACAATCGGAAAACGCATTTGTTCTAGCCGACAAAAAATATGTGTTTTGTACAACAGTGGTTCTAAAGGTGTATAAGTAATTTTTGCGATTTAGCGATGCAACATGCCAAGTAAATGGTAACATTGTCGATTTTCTTAATTATGCATATACGCCATTGCTTCGGCTATGAATTACACATGGCTTAGGTGAGCGGCTGGCTTGGGTTTCCAGCGCGATTTCGGTGTCAATGTAATTATCAATCTATGTTGGCATGAATTGTAAAAAATGCATAAAAAATTCAACAATGATTACGATACTGCATGTCGTTACGATACAGAATATCTCATTTCATTTTGCCGTATGCTAGCGTAAGCAGAATTCCAGCACCAATCGCAGCAGGGCTCCAATGATTACCTATGGCACTGAGACATCGGCAATGAGTTTTTCAATAGGACTCTTGTTGAAACTTTCGTTAGGTAACTAATTTCCTATTCTAAAGATTGTTTCTTACGAAATGTAGTACCACACGTTTAAGCACTGTTCGCTCGAATAAATTTTTTTATAGGCTGCCTAGCTTCTTTAGATTATCCTTCTGTTACCTTAAAGAGCTTCGGCTGCGTACATATTATCTTCCTTGCAGAAGACACAAGAGGACAAGTACTACACCTACCTCGGAGATGGCATAGATGCCATTCCGTCACTTTACAATATTTCATACTATGTAAAGGCGAAAGAAGCGTATTACAGAGATTATGACTTGACATATTTCCTCACTGGGTACGTATATAAGTAGTAGCGCAAGGCAATGGTATCTTTTAATTGAGTGGGCGAAATTACCGCATGGATTTTTTTATAGAAAATGGAGTAAAATTTGTTTTTTTCTACACATCGTTCCTGGCTTCTCATGCAACTCGCATAAGTGGCTTATTTCAATTTCTATTGTGATTTTACGTATAACGACATTCGTGCCCGGATTTTTCCGTCACCCTCAGCGTCATGTACTTATATACCGCCACTTGAATAACACTAATATTGTTGCTAGCAGGCTTGTATGTGCAACTGTGGAAAAGGACGAGGACGAGCTCGCGACAATGACGATGTCGAATTGCCAGTGATCGGACCGGCCTGGCTTTCTCCTTTACTGCTAGTTAAGGTTTCCGTTACAATCAAAGGTATATATATGTATATATATATATATATATATATATATATATATATATATATATATATATATATATATATATATATAGACGTGGCGGGGAAAGAAGCGCACTGGCTCCCGTAGTAAAACGGAAGCGAGAAAGTACGACGTACGTCGAAACACCTTTATTATTCACATATATATATATATATATATATATATATATATATATATATATATATATATATATATATATATATAGTTTTCACTAGCATTAACCGTAATTACGAAAGCTAATGTCATTACCTTTATAATTCGTGGAGATATGTCAAATGGGACAATTGAAGTTCTTCAGGGAACAAACCACCGAAGCTTGGAGATATCGACAATGCCTCCACTGGTAATTATTTGGAGTAACGAAATTCAACCATGACCAACAGCGAAACCGAAACCGAAGCGCAGATGAGCGCAACAAGCAGACGACGAGAATGAAGGAAATGTTCAAGACTGCGATTACAGAGGTGTAGTTCTTGCGCGTTCGTTCACATATGCAAGCCAGGTATGCTATCATTCCAAGCCCATTCGCCCACCCACACAACGAAGTCGGTTGTTAGTGGATACAACGACACTCACTTGTTCTGGGCATCTCAAAAAGATATAGCAGTTGCGCGTTTGTGCGTTTTGGTTTTGGTTTCACTGCTGAATTTGGTTGAAATTCATTACTTCGCAATAATTACTAGTGGCCGCTTTTTCGAAATCTCACAGGCACAATGGGTTCTTCGCATAAAGAACTTCAATACTCCGATTTCACATAACCACGTAACTCCACCAAGTAAAAAAAGTTAACGGTTGTGACTGTCTTAATACGATCCTGAATGATGCGTTTAGTCACATTAAGACGCCTGCAGCTACAGAAGTTATTGTGAAGGCATCGAGCAAAAATCACATTTGCCTGATTTTTCTAGGATTTTGGACAGATTTCCTGAAACACCCGGTAAATTCTTCCGTCGTATCTTTAGCAATGAATGTAAACAATAAAATTTGTCGTAGCTATATTTACGTAGCAACGAAAGAAAAGTATTGGATCGAGGGGCTCATTTCTGTGTTTAGCTATAGAAATCTTTCGTGCACCCTTCGGTGCTTCGCCTAAATTTTAGGCTTAAATGAAATTGGCCAAAGTGCGTTGGCGGGCTAGTTGCTTGTTCATGATAAGTTTCTACAGCGCGACTGGACGCGGACGGAGAACACGCAAACACACACAGCGCTGACTTTCAACTGGAAATGTTTATTTTCATATGCGTGACGCTTATATAGACATGCGCGAGCGAATGCAAACAAAACAAGAAAAAAACAAAGGCTGGAGCCCCAAACGCGCATGTTTTTGCCGCAATCACAACCAGTTGCCACCTACCTAGAGTGACGGATCCAGAAATCTCATTTCCTTATCTGACAGTGACAAGGATGGCATGCTGACACACATATCATTCATTTTATCTATTTCATATGCTTCTATAATTTCTCTTGTCAATTGATCTCTTGCCCTGCTGAGAATGCTAGTTTAATCGAACATGGGAAAACAGAAACATCTTCGACAGTGAATAGCAAGATGTCCGGAAATAACTTTCGTCACATTGTACTTATGTTCCCTCAAACTTTGATTCACACAACGGCCGGTCTGACCAATGTACACACGAGAACATGACAGCGGTGCGGAATAAATTACGTCTTTAACGCTGGCCACGAACTTCTCGCTGTTTAGTACACACACACACAGAGCTGTGTGTGTGTTTTCGTGTTCCTCTCCGTCCGCGTCCAGTCGCGCTGTAGAAACTTACCATTAAGCTTAAAGCTGGAATGTGTGATTTGTAGCCTATCAAATCGATGAAGCTCATAAAATACTCAAGGATCATGAAGTAATGTTGTCATGACGTTGCCACCAAAAATATTGGCTCTTACCACTGACAAAAAAGTCTGACTGATTGACTGACTGACCTCACTTTTACTAGCATTCGCTCCTGCACGAACCAGCAGCATTCCAGTTGCGCCTGGGTGATATAAACGCGCTCGGTGACTCTGCTCTATGTTAAGGCACACATGCATGCTACTGTACACAGCACTGAATATCATACGCTCGCATTATCCCTATGGAAATCCATGTTGGGACACATGTAGAGTGGGACGCTGAGTGCCAGCGCCATGTGCAAGCCAGCTTATGGTATATGAACTCGAATACTGTGTCCCCGAGAGTCGCTTGTCCCCAACACCAATGTTCTACATGTGGCTTGTCGCGGTCGTCCAGCCTCCTACTATACTCCATCTCAGTAGTACTTTTCAGCACAGTGTAATCTGCAGGGATTATTAGCCAATAGGAAATGCTAAAACCTCTCACGACGTGTTCATCCGCGTCGATCGGTCTACTCGTCATCACTTTGGCGTTGGCTCGCCTACTTTAAAAACCTCTTCATGAACGCCACCTTGCCGCTTCTTTGATGTTCAGAAGCCCACTTGTTCTTCAAGGTGCGTTCGCTGGCGTTCTGAGGAACGCGGTTCTTTTCATCACAGTGTTCATACTGGTGCTTTCACCGAGTTCTTTGTAAAAGTTTCAAACGCGTTTAGCGCTAATAACCTTTCTTCTTTTAGAAAAGACTCGATAATTGACGTATAACAATCCAGAGATTCAGTCGA